>BQNB010069508.1:17346-32560 GCA_026074375.1 Tanacetum coccineum | reverse complement strand
ACGAAACGGGTACCCGTAAAGTCCTGGACTGACCCGACTTGAGCACAAACCCGGTCGGGTTCAACACCGGTCTGTCTGCCCCTGTTAGGATTCCGGGCCAGATTGTGTGGCGACATTTGTTTGTGATTTTGAAGGATGTTTGTTGGGTGTTTGGGATTATTATTAGTGTGATTGTGATTATTAGAGTGAAGATGATGTGATTCATGATTGGGTTGGGTTGGGTTGATTATTGGGTGGGTGTTTGGATTTTGGTTTTGTTTTTTTTTTTATAAAAAGTGGAAAAGGAAAAGCAGAGGGATTTATATGATGATTTTGCTACTTTTTTCCCACCAAAAAATGATTTGGTTGTGGATTGGGTTTAAGTTTTAAAGTTAAGTTTTGGCTAGGTGTAGTGCAGGTGAAAATGTTAGAATAATTTTTTGGCTTTTGTAACTGAATCCATGAGTTAGGATCGAATTGGAAGAAGAAGTAAAATGAAAATGTCTGATTAAAAAAAATTTAGACTAAATTGCAAAAATGGTCTTTTTAGTTTGGCCAAATTGCAGATTTGGTCCGCCGAATTACGAAATTGCAAAAAACGTATTTATTTTGAAGGTTTGGTTTCACTTTGGGTCTTTGGTCGAATTTTGACCGATTGAAATGACTAAAATACCCTCTGTAATATGGCCAAACCACAAAGACCATTTTCGCAATTCTCTCTTTTCTATTATTATTATTATTATTATTATTATATTATTATATTATTATTATTTATTTATTATATTTTATTTATTATTTTTTTTAAATAAATTTTTTATTTTTTAAATTTTTTTTATTTTTTTTCTAATATTTTTTTTATTTCGGTTTCAGTTTACGCGCAATAATAATAAATTAATTTTAAAAATTTAATTTTTTTTATTTCGGTTTCAGTTTACGCGCAATAAAAAAATTATTTTTTTTTATTTCGGTTTCTAAATTTTTTTAAAGATTTTTTTTATTATTGCACGTAAACTGAAACCGAAATAAAAAAAATTAAATTTTTAAAATTAATTTATTATTATTGCGCGTAAAATGAAACCGAAATAAAAAAAATTTAAATTTTTAAATTTTTTTTATTTATTATTGCTCGTAAACTGAAACCGAAATAAAAAAAATTATAAATTTTTTTAAAGATTTTTTTTATTATTGCTCGTAAACTGAAACCGAAATAAAAAAAATTATAAATTTTTTTAAAGATTTTTTTTATTATTGCTCGTAAACTGAAACTAAAATTAAAAAAATTTAGAAAAAAATTAAAAATAATTTAAAAAATAATTTTTAAAAATAAATAAATTATAATAAATAAATAATAATAATATAAGATAATAATAATAATAATAGAAAAGAGAGAATTGCAAAAATGGTCCTTGTGGTTTGGCCATATTGCAGAGGGTATTTTAGTCATTTCAATCGGCCAAAATTCGACCAAAGACCAAAAGTGGAACCAAACTTTCAAAATAAGAACGTTTTTTGCAATTTCGTAATTCGGCGGACCAAATCTGCAATTTGGCCAAACGAAGACCTCCATTTTAGCTTCTGAAGCAAGCTATGTATTCAGCTTCTCTAGCGGACATTGTAGTAGTACTTTGCTTGGAGATTTTCCAATCTATTGCGCCTTCATTCAAAACGAAGACGTATCTTGTTTGAGATTTGATATCATCTCTATCAGTCTCGAATCCAGCATCGTAATAGCAAGTAACTCTAAGCTCAGCTGGATTTTCACCATAAACCAAGAACATATCTTTAGTATTTCTTAACTTAAGAATGTTTTTCACAACAGTCAACTGTGGTTCACCTGAATTCTGTTGAAAACGGCTAGTTATGTTTTGCGCGAACACCACATCAGGTCTAGTGCATCTGACCGCATACATAATAGATTCTACAGCCGATGCGTAAGGAACATTTTGCATCTGCTTCACCTCTTCAGGTGTAGAAGCACCTTGTGATTAATTTAAGTCAAGTCTTTCTTGCATGGGGATATTGCTACACATGGAATTATCCAACTTTAATCTTTTCAAGATCTTATCCATGTAAGCACTTTGACTTAGTCCAATTAACCACTTAGATCTATCTCGATAGATCTTGATTCCAAAAATAAATGCCGCTTCCCTTAAATGTTTCATGGCGAAACACTTTCCAAGATAAGACTTTACACTTTGTAACATTGGAATGTGGTTTCCCATGATGATTATGTCATCAACATATAAGATAAGGAATGTAACATTACCCCACTAGCCTTTTGATATACACATGGCTCATCAAGATTTTGAGCAAAACCAAACTTTTTTATTTTCTAGTCAAATATTTTATTCCAGCTTCTTGATGCTTGCTTAAGTTCATAAATGAATCTTTGAAGCTTACATACTTTTCTAGGAAGCTTGGGGTCAATAAAACTTTCAGGTTGTACCATATAGATATCTTCATCAAGATAACAATTTAAGAAGACGGTCTTGACATCTATTTGTCATATCTCATAGTCATAAAACGCCGCCATATCTATGAGAATCCTAATAGCTCTATTAGATTCAAGATCCAACAATGCAGCTTTATAGTTAATAGGTTCATTAAGATCCCCTAAACTATGCTCCTCAACTTCTACATTTAAACATAAGCGTTGAGGTGCTCGATGTGTCCTTTCAGACCTATGAACAAGAGCTACATCTTCTTCAGGTGGTTCAAAACCCTCAGCCTCAACAAGATTTTTGCTAGTGTTTTCAGAAGGTGATGTATCTTTATCTTGAACTTCTTCAAGTTCTACCTCCCTCCCACTCACTTCTTGAGAGATGCGATTCTTCTCCAAGAACTCAGCATACCTCGCAACAACTATTTTGTTCTCAAGTAGGAAGTAGAAGTAGTAACCTACTCATGTGGTAAGTAGAAGCAGTAACCCATTATTTTCTTTGGGTATCCTACAAAGATACACTTAACAGATCTTTGTTGGAGTTTGCCAGGCGTATCACGCTTCATAAGTGCCTCACATCCCCACACCTTTAAGTAAGACAAGTTATGAACTTTTTCATACCATGACTCATATGGTGTCTTATCAACCTTCTTGGTTGGAACCATATTAAGAATGCGTGCAACAGACTCTAGAGCATAATCCCAAAAGGTAAGATTCATAATTGATCGAACCATGTCAAGCAGGATGTGATTCCTCCTCTTAGACACGTCATTGTGTTGTGGTGTATATGGAGGACTAAGCTATAGGACAATTCCACAAGCTTTCAGATAATCTTTAAACTCTTGACTTATATATTCGCCTCATCGATCCAATCAAAGAGCCTTTATAGTCTTCCCGAGTTGATTTTCTACTTCATTCTTAAAGACCTTGAATGTTTCAAAGACTTCATGTTTATGTTTAAGTAAATAATAAAAAACCATAACGACTGAAATCATCCGTAAAGGTTATGAAGTAGCTAGCACCTTGTCTTGACACATGTTTAAGTGGACCACAAACATCATTATGTATTAATCCAAGAAGATCAGTCTCCCTCTCCGTACGATGCGAAAAAGGTTTTCTTGTCATCTTCTCATATAAACAAGATACGCATTGATCAAATGATTCATCATCAGTTGACTTTAAAAGCCCATCATGTTGCAGCTTTTCAATATGTGTCTTGCTTATATGAGCAAGACGACAATGCCACATATAAGTAGAGTCAAACTTATGCTTGGCTCTTTTATTGCTAACGTTATAAATAGAATTAACATTTGACACAAGATTAAGCATATCAATTTCATAAATACCATCACGTGGAATAACATTAAAATAAAGAACATCATTCTTAGAAACTGAAATACCATAATCCGTAAAACATTGGATAACACCATTGTCAACCAAACGAGAAACTAAAACTACACCTCTAGTTATTGTAGGTGCATAATGACAGTTATCTAAACAAATCACTAAGCCATTAGGCAAAACTAAGTCAAAACTTCTGATAGCTTCTACTTGTGCACGAATACCATTGCCCATGTACAAATAGACAGCTCTTTGTTTCAGCTTCTTTTTACCTTTAAGACCCTGTTTTGTGTTACAAATGTGAGTACCACAACCAGTGTCACACTTAGGATTTATTAGGGAAAGAAAATAATTTTATTGTAAAGATACCTGAAGTACTGGAAGAGCCAGCATGCTGCTTCTTCTTCATCAACTCAACAAGATAAACAAGACAATTTCTCTTCTAATGCCCTACCTCTTTGTAGTGGTGGTAGGCATCATCCTTTGCTGGGTGCTCTTTAGTAGAAGGTTTAAGGTTTTTAGGCTTAGGGGTATAAACTAGTTTATCCTTGCGCTTGCCTTTTTCTTTATCCTTCCCTTTATCATTTTGTGGTTTCTTATTGGGTTTCTATATTCTACCACCTTGAATCGTCAGGACTTGAGGTGTAGCGGCCTTTTTAGGTAAATCTTATTCATACTCAGTAAGTAGACCATGTAGTTCACCAATCGTCTTCCCCATGTTATGCATATTGTAGTTCTTTACAAAGCCGACAAAGTCATTAGTGAGGACATTCAAGATTAAACCAACACTAATGTATTGCGGGAGGACATAACCGAGACATTCCAAGTGCTCCAAATAGCTCTTCATCGAACATATAAGCTAACGGATTTACCTTCTTCTTGTTTGCAAGCATGGAAAGTTTGAATTAGGTCAAACCTCTAAACTCCAGCTTCTTTCTCAAAATTTGATTTAAGCTCCTGGAGCATGCCATAAGGCGAATAGTTCTCAAACTGCCTTTGAAGTTCGGGAGTCATACTACCGAGCATAAGACATGCCACCTCATTATGACAATCATAAATCTTGAAAGTGAGTGAGTATAGGCTGTTCAATGGTAAAGAGTTTCTTTTCCACTTGGAGGACAAGCCTCTGTGAATGAAACCAATCATTGAAATTAGTACCAGAAACTTTTTCTCTTTCGAGCATCGACCTTGAAAGCCGAATGATTATGTTTAGCAGGTAATGCCATCTATAAACATACAAAAGTTCAAGTTCAGTATTTTCGATAATACTCTTTAAAGAAAATCAACTACTCATGTTTAAACAACAACCAATCAATTTTCTAAAAGCTAGGATCCTACTTGACATACCACCATCACATCGGTTGATCTGCTAGCAATGGTGTATTCAAAAGGTAATTGGCGATCAATAATTGCCATATGCGACTAACTTATTTCACTTGTGAACAATCAAAAGTGTAAAGTAAGCATGTTTCATACCATCTATGCCTCGAGCTTAAGGTCTCACCAGCTTTAACCCGATTAAGTCTCCCAACAAAGAATTGTGATTATGTAACACCAACGTCTCACGAAAAGTGTATAATCACCTTGGGTTGCAATCTACATACGTCTCACGTAGTGCAAAAAACAATTGCAAGTGTTCTTTTAAATTGGGTGGCAACAACTTAGTTTAAAAGGGTATAATATGTGACGTGTCAAATATGTACGAAGAAACATGCATACATCTTCATATCATAGATTTTAATAAAAACTTTACTCAAGTAAGTTACTTATTACGGTGTATCACCAAATTTCCATACCAATCGTGTATAAAATAGTGACAATACACCTTAAAACAATTTGACGATTCAATCCATGTTTCCAAACTTAAGAATCTTAATATTTATCGTGAAAAAAGATTAAAGAATGATCAAATCCTATGTTGTACTCTTCAAGTGTACAAGCACACAAGTTCTTTCGATAATTACCACATATGCCGAAGCATGTAGTGGCTCGGGAAAAGATTAGAGATCCTTCAAACCCTAGACCATTTACTATAATCATGTAGTTGCAAGAACTTGCGAGAAAAAAATATAGAGTATGGTTTTGTAGTAAAGTATGATAAGACCTTAATCCCTACCACGAGATACCTCGAACCCTTCTGCACGTCAAACAAGTAGATGATTTAAAGCAAATTTCGTCATTGATAAACATATTGATCTTTAGTTTAGAAAACACATTATAAACTTATTGAATTGCAAGTCTCGTCGTGGGAAGTTAAGGCATGAGCCCTAACATTATAGATATGCCACACTCAATTGACTCATAAGACTTCGCAATCAATATTTGATAATAAATCTTAATTCATAATTATTAGTCCTGTTTATATATTTTTTTCAAAAAACCCTTTGTTTTTACACAAGTCTCAACTTATAAAACAAAATAATATAAACAACTAATACACATAACAATTATTTAAACAGTTAACAATTAACTCATGCAAATCATAAAATGATAAAACAATGATTATAATTATCAAATAATTAAAATTATATATACTTACATAAGGCTTCTTCTTCAAAGGAATTGGGCCACATACATCGATATAATCGATTATCGATTGCGTAAGCATTATATAAATATATACCACACAACACATAAAAACTGATTATTTATTTAAGCCGACTTCAGACACCGACCAGACAAGGAAGGAGTCTTCCCAAACCTTTTAGCAGTAAACTACAAAGTTATAACCTACCGAGTCATGGATCTATTATAAAAATTTCAGAATTTTTCGACTTAATATGAATAAACTATGAATTTTTCAGTGACCGGTGGTCAAACATACCGCAACTAAAAAATTTATGTCTATATATTCTTTTAATCACCGATTTGCAAGTAAAACAATTAACGATTAATTTAAAAAAGCATATATCATATATCCAAACATATTATCAATGATTACCATGCATTGATCATCACGGATACCCAATTAACAATTAATTCCAAGTTAAAACGATCAATTAACCAATTAATACATCGATTTAATCACGTAAAATCTCATACAACTCAGGGTTTTGTCTAATTAGTTTTAACAAACGATAAAGATGGAATCTTTATAACCAAATCGCCCAAAGGGCTTAAAATTAAAAACTATCATCCATTATAGAAAATCCTTAAACAATATTCGCAAAGAAGACGCGAAATCAGAAATCGTTAAATAACATTCGTCTCTGAACCTGCTGCTTTGCGTGAGTACCATTCGCTATATAACGCATACATGTTTTTTTGTCTTAAATACTATTAACTATGCATGATGTACAACAATTTAAAGCAAAGAATTAATGATCTCTTTAGAAGTAGAAAACGTTATACATATGGTACAAACAATTAAAGCTATAAAACTATTCTCTTAGTAATTTAATTCTTTAATTAATGATTATAGGAGTTACAAAATTAATTCTAATTATCTATATAACTTCATTAAACTAATTTACTGCATATAATTAAACTCGCAGATTTATAAAAAAAAAAATCATGAATCTAATATTGTTTATTTAAAGTTTCATGAGTCTAAATATTGTTTATCAAAAGTTGTGTTAAAATATAAAAAAATTTTAACAAATATTTTTTTTATGCAAATTTTATACGCCTTTTGAAATTCTAAGGCAAAACTAACTGCAAAACAATAAACATGGATAATTTTTCAGAAGCATACGATGCAAAGGTGCAAAAAGTTAAGCGGTATATCTCTGATTTAATATATATATATTATTAATAAAGTTTTTCAAAGGTATATATGTTCGTCAAAAGTATTTATAAAATTGGAAAGATTATATAAACCTAAATACAAAAGTATCTTGGCAAATATTGATCTTCTGAGTGTCGTTTCGAAGAAGTGATGAATTTGAGATTCATCGGTCAAGTCTTGTTTGATGCTTAGTTAACGCAACTAAGTTATCTAAAAGAAAACTAAAAACTAAACTTATACTAAGTGGCATGTTTGCCTAAAATTGGTGGTAATAGTTATGATTAATTGGTGAACTAAGACTCGAACAATGGTTACTTTTTCTACACGGTTGCGTATTTCAATCTTAACTCCTATTCATGCAAATTAAATCGTTAAGTCTATATTCAAGGTCAAGATGTCGACGACTAGAAAGTTGTACGCTTTTCAACAGCTTTTGCCGTCAAATTAGCAAAATAATTCTAAGTACACCAAGGTCAGATGTCCCCCATTAATGGTTACTAGAGTAAGTTAGCAGGGCACGTCTTACGTATCTTACCATGAGTTAAAGGTGCCTGATCACGAATAAGAATCGAAAACCGATAAGGCGGACATTTTACGATTTTAGTCAATAAGCAACTAACCTAATCTATAGTCAACAACTAACCTAAAATACACGCTAAATTCACAGCAACAATGATAATATATATGTGCCAACCATAATGAAATAAAATATAAAATAAAAGAGGATACAGATAACCAAATGAGAATAAAGATGTAAAAATAACGAGATGAGTCCGACGCCAATAACTCCAAAACTATCTAAAAACTCAATGTTATTAAATCCGCTACTTACGTTTCTATCACTTGCTAAGAACCACTAATGACTACTAAATTTAAAGTTTGAAAAAAAAATGTTACTAATAATATTAATAATAAAAAAAGGTTTAACAAAAAAAAAATACAAATAAGAAAGTAACTATTTTGAATAAAATGATGTTAAAAGGCAGAGGTGTCTCGGAGGGGTGTGCAATAGGTGCCGTTGCACAGGGCCTCCACCTTTAAAGGGCCACATTTTTATTAATTTTGCATATAAATGCTCATAATATTAAATATATATAAGCAATACAATTCAAGTTTATGTGCAATTTCTCTTTACTTTGTAAGTTTAATAGGGTCTGTGTTGTTTTTGCCTAGGGCCACCGAGAACCCCGAGACGGCCCTGTTAAAAGGATAACACTTTTTTGACTAATAACTAAACCGTTAAAACAAAACAATAAACATTGTAAAAGCCATAAAAACATTCACATAAATGAATCTGATTCATTCGTACAAACAAAAATCAAGACAAAGCATAATAAATAATTTAATAAGGTAATTGGTTAACTAAAACGAGTCGTTCAGACCCGTACGATGCACCGGGCTTGTTTTTGGATAAAAAATTAAACTTTTACTTATGTCACGTATTGTATAATTTCATATCCGTGCGATGCACATAGTTTATGCCTAATTGTTCATAGGGTCTAAACTATGATAAAGACATAGTCTGTGCCTATTTGTTCATAGTTTGTGCCTAACTTTACTTTGGGTCTTGTTTTTCGATATAAAATTAAATACGACACGTATTTTCTTTTTAATATATGTATATTACCTCATCTACAACATAATGACTTTTAGTGTTGCCAATCCACGTATCCTATTCCAATAACCCTTTCCTCGCAACGTACCTCTTTGCCTTGTTTCATTATTTGTTGATTTCTTTGAGCCTTTTTTGTAGAAGATGTACAAGTCATAATTTCTCTTATCTCTTGTGTTCATATCATTGTGCTTCGTTTCATTGTATAGTGTTTTTCTAAACAAAAATAACTATCATCATTAACTCTTTGAATTAAATACAATACGTTATAACATTTATGTTAAATATAAATTGAGATATAAGTCGTTGTCATTTTATGACTTTGTGTATTTTTAGAAATCAAAGTCATTAGTCTTTATCATTTCATGACTTTATGCATTCTTTGTTTAGATCCATTAAAATTTATTTTTATCACATGTTATCTTTCTTATTTTATTAAGACTCAACATTTACTATTGGGACTGAAAAATAAACAATTGGGACTCAGAAATAAACATAGACTAAAAAAATTAACATGATTTATAAACGCTAACACACCAATAACATATGGCTAACATGCACGTGAAAAAAAGAAATTAAGTTTTTTTTTTTCTTATCACACATAAACTTACTAAATTAAAAGTAATAGTATACCTCTAAATCTTACTATATCATTTCTCACTCATGATCAAAAAAAAAAAACTTGAAAAATAAACATTTGGACTCATAAATTCAAATATCATCTCATGCCATGTAGTCATGTGTATCACCACCACCATGTCTATACACTTATTTCCTTTATACCGTGTCATAGTCATATTTTCCATTATATATATTTATCATATTTTGACCATATAAATTAGTCCCTTTAGCACACAAAGTATATGTCATTTTACAAAATTTAACTAACTAAGAGAAATTAGAAATCGTGTACAACTCTTTACATATCTTGAAAAATGAAGCTGAACTTGGTAGATGAAGAAGTGCATCTCTTCATTATTTCTATTTCATCTTGCCACCTTGCTTTTCTTTCGACTAATTTCTCTTTTAGCATACCTTATTTTCTCCTTTTTCTTCTTCTTTCCAATGTAGTAAATCTAACAAAAAGAAAACATAATATTAGAAACAAATCAAATTATGGTTGTAGTATTTTATCATTAATGTCTTTTAAGAGAAGATAAGACGTTATCATCATATTTATTGGTAATTTTGTATATGTAGCCATGTGTGTCTCAAGAAGGCAAACTCGTCAAAGTTTTTCATCCATTTTATAGTGTATAAAAATGTAAACATAAATCAAGAACACAACCTTATTACTTTAATATTTTATAAAACACATCACACAAGTCATCATATTTTGAACTTTTATCCTTGTTTTCATCCATTATCTTATGATGTATTGCTTATAAATTTGATAGGTAAAACACATAATATCTATGTATGAACTACAAACAATTACAACATATAGTGTAACCTTTTACCTTATCAATCATCAATCGGTTCATAGTTAATAACTTAATATGAAGCTTAAGAATTCAAAATGGAAATAAGAACAAACCTTAAAAGCGTGTGAGCCACTGTCGGACTTTGCTAGAACATATTTTGCATTGCAAGAAAGCTGTTAGGACAATCTCGCGTCCTGTCCTTTGTACCTTGTTACAAAACATCCACAACATATATGATACATGCATTCTTTAGAAACAAAACTTGAAGATGATAACAATATAAAGATCTCTGGTTATTGGGACAATCTCAAGTCCCATCATTCATATCTTTGAGTTATCAACGAATTTCGTGCTCCCATAGCGTCAATAGCTTCTTTGTAGAATTTTATGTAGGCACAAATAGATGAATGTAGAAGCATCTTACTAATGCTTCGGTAAGTTGAAAGGGTCTTAAACTTAAAATTTTAATTAGTTGTGGAAAATGAAAAGACAGCAACGCTTCATATTCATGTTGATAGTTACATTCTTTATTTTGGAAAATGAAAAAACGTAACATTTCATATTCATGTTGATAATTACATAAAATATATTATTGCACTTAATCTCAATTTATTTTATAATTTTATAAATAGGAATTGAAGTAATAAATGATGAGACTTAGGGTGCGTTTGTTATCCGGGTTTTGGTATCAAGTAATACAATCATATACATCATTAATTGTTTGGTGTATGTCTATGGGTGTGGACCAATGGAATCTGTCTAAAATTTCGATTCCCTATTAACATGGTGGGTGTCGGTGTATTTTTCTTATCAGCCACAAATTTTTTGCATTTCAACTGTTTCATTCATTACTTTACCATTAGTTTAGTAATTTAGCTCTATAACATATATTAAAATATTATATTTTTAAAATAATTATATATTTTATCTCTTCTCCTTTTTATTCATACCGATTACCATTTCAAATACTACCAACAAACCAAACAGACCCTTAGTTATTGGTGTGTTATTGTGAGGAGGATGAGGTGGCATTGAGGTGACAGATGAATAACACGTTATTCGTCCTCAACTTACCTAGCACTCTAAGTGTTTGTACCATATCCATTATACCTTGTACTACTTAAAATGTTAATTAATGCATGCTTTAAATAGTTTAAATTTTTCTTATTGAATAGTACTTAAGACAAAATTATAGAGTACATGTGTTTAATATAGGAGTAAGATAAGATAACATTTAGATGTATTGTGAGTTATATCAAAATATATTAAATTGAATTTATGCCAAAAGTGTATACATACACGGGATATAAAACTAGTTGCGCATAAAAAGTTAATGATTTATACGAGTTACTGATATTAGACAACGTTGCAGTTAACTTAACTATTTTTTTTAACTACATCGAACCTAGATATCAATAACATGATACCAATCTCAATTTTCATGATCTAAAAAGATCATCCTTGACTTGATTACATTCACCCTTTTTGATTAACGTTCACCTGACCAGCAACATTCATCTCTTTATTTACTTTCTCTTTGTCAGCAGGCTCAATATCTTTCAAACTAATGTTGACATCACCATATAGCTCTTCATATTCTTCTTCATCAAATTCCTTGTATTCATCATTTGTTTCATGTCCACTTTTGACTTTTTAAGTCTTTCTTTGTCAACTTTGACCTTAAATATTTTTTTTGTGCTATTTAATATTTGATGCCCATTGATATATTGAATGGATTGAGTTTTAAATGTTAATTTTCATATGGTATAATTTTTTAATAAGTTTTATGTAACATAAAAAAAATATTTACGGTAAATGTTGATCACATGAAAGATCTGAAAGTCAAAACTGGAACAATAATTTTGGGACGGGACGGTAGTACTTTTTACTAAATAAGCTATTAGGTCATTTGATAAGCCATCTGAATAAGGATGCATAAACACTCGCAATCATATTAGTAAGACATAATCTTTAATATTTACATGACAAGTCATTTGTGCGAAGTTAGCTGATATCGCGTTGGATGCTTCGTTTCGTCGAAAACCGAGGGGAGGTATTGAATGTATCCAGTCTAATGAGATGCTGGTCTTGATGCAAGATGTTTCTTTAACCCCGATATCAGATAGATGGATATGGTCTTTGGAAGGTTTGGGGGATTTCTCTGTTGCCTCTACTCGTAAAGCAAAAGATGATAAACAAGGCTTCCGGGTTGTCAACACTCTTAAAACAGAGTAAGTACTTCAAAATTTGGCCCATCAAGGTAAATGTACACGCATGGAAAGTCAAGTTGGACGCCTTACCAACGAGGTTCAATATATCCCGCAGAGGTATTGTGTTAAATTCTATCTTGTGCCCTATTTGTAATACTGGCGTGGAGTCTTCTAGTCATCTCTTCTTCACGTGTAATTTAGCCAGGCAGCTTTCATGTAAGATCTCTCAATGGTGGGTTACCTCTTTTGTCGAAGTTAATTCCTATGGTGAATGGCGCTCTTGGCTCGTGTCGTTGCGGCTCTCCTCCAAACACAAACTGATTTTTGAAGGCGTTTTTTATGTTATGTGGTGGCACCTTTGGTCATACCGGAACAAGTTACTTTTTGATTCTAAAATTCCTTTAAAGGCGATGGTTTTTGATGATATTGTATCTGGGTCGTTTTATTGGTGTAGGTATCGATGTAAAGCCTCGTTTAGTTGGAACGATTGGCTTAAAAATCCATATCTTGTTTCCTTGTATTTTTAGCTCCTTGCTAGTTTTTGATCGAATAAATTGCTGTTCCAAAAAAAAAATATTACTTCCTCCGTTCCAAATTAATAGTCCATGTTTCCTTTTTGGGATGTCCCAATTTAATTGTCCACTACTAAAAATAGATAGAAAAATTTGATCAATTTTTACTATATTATCTTTGTTTGACAATATTATCACAAACTTCAAAAAAGACTTTAATTAATTAGCTAAGGGTAAAACTGTTATTCTGCTAAAAAATAAGAAAGAAAAAGCAGTAATAAATGCATTTTTCTTAAACTGTGTGTTTTTTGTCGGAGGACAATAATTTAGGACGGAGGGAGTAATACCCGAGGCTGGAGGGATTTTATTATGTGCTGTTACAAGTTTTGAAACGGTTGAAATGAGCTCTATCATAAGTGGAGTTATTACAAGTCAAAGAATTAAAGAAAAATAATTTCCAAAATGTAACTTTTATAGAGTTGTTGTACTTTCTATTAAAGAAATTTTTTTAGTCTATAACTTTTTAAGACTTTTATATTTAGAATGTCCTAAATGCATTATATAATAGTATAGATAATTGATTAAGATCATTTTTATTGAAACTATGAAGATATTTAAACTAAACGTTTTCTTATGTTTAATAATGAGTTAATGACACACGTGTAACTAGTGATTATATAACGTAAAATGTGTAAGTTACTCGTATAAATAAATCGTCAGAACATATATTCTCCAAGGCCTCCCAACGTCTTTAATTGTATAATTGGCTTCTTTTTGTTTTTTGTATACATATCTTGTACATAGAGCATTTTTGTACTTTGATCATATAATTATACTTAAAAAGGTCATTATACTAGAAAAACCAAGATTGTAAAATTCGTGAATCGGTAGTCGGGCGATCGACCTTCTTTTAGCTTGTAATCAGCCATACTCGGCAAGTTTGGGTATTTTCGTCGTGTTTTGTATCTTTCCGACAAGATTTTCCTTAAAACCCAACTTATAATAAATATAAACAACTACCATAAGTCATTAAAGCATGTTTACGATGAGTGAGTCGTCTTGAACAGGTTCGGTTGGACCACCCGAACCTTGTTTCATAACATAATCGTTACTAACAAATAACGGAGCAAAATCGTCATGAAGACCAAAACGGTTAACCAGAGAAAAAGGTTGAGAAGTTTGAGGTTGGTACGGTGATGATTACATTTGTGGATGATGCATTGGATATTGTTGTTGGTTAAACGATTGGTACATTTGCTTTTGTTGGTTATACGTATGAGAAAACGGATTATTTACATAAATAGGTTGTTGATGTTGTGATTGATATGTGAAACTAGGAGGTTGAAAATTAATAGATGGTGAGTGCCCGAATAGAAAGAAAATTGGGGTCGGTTCTTATTGAAACGTTTTGTTGGCGTCGGGATTTTTTTGTTTTGTTTCTGTGAGACATTGTTTTAGTTGGAGAAGATAATATTTGTGGAAGAGAAAATGTGAAAAAAGGGAAAAGAGAGAGTGGTATTCATAGGAGAAGAAAGTGGTATTCCCCTTCACTCGGCCGCATACCCGACCGGAACTGGTTAGCTCGTTGGAACCATTAAGACTACCCTTGAAGATGTTGTCATCTTCATCCACCAAAAACACACATGCATACGAAGATCTACCACAACGTGGAGGGGTCTCGGAAAGGTGTGCAATATGTGTCGTCGCACATGGATTCCACTTAAAAAAGGCCACATTTTTATTAATTTTGCATCTAATACGTGAAATAAAGTCATATTATTCAAGTTTATATGCAGTTTCTCTTTAATTTACAAGTGTAATAAGACCTCTTTATTGTTATTTCGCAGGACCAACCATCGTACGGCCCTGCCACGACGAGATTAGAGTTTTTGTCCTCTTCATCCATTAAAAGGTTTTTATCAATAGAAAATCAACTATATTTAGAAATTTTGATGTTTAGATTAACCAT
>BQNB010069507.1:0-30408 GCA_026074375.1 Tanacetum coccineum | reverse complement strand
TTGTGTTAAATTGATTTTATATTTTAGACAAATGTGTTATTGTATAGCTATGTGTGTGTGCATTTATGTGTGTAGTTGGAACATGGATTATCAATATATTTTTGGGTAGTGGCTCCTAGTTTATCTTTGGGTAGTGGCTCCTAGTGTATCTTTGGGTAGTGGCTCCCAGCGTATATTTGGGTACTGGATCCCGACATATCTTTGGGTAGTGGCTCCCAGTGTGTCTTCGGGTAGAGGCTCCCGGTGCTAATTGAGTTTAAATATGTGACTCTTGGTTTTGTTATTGTATTAAATGCTTAGATGTGCGTACGATTCTCACTGTTGTCCTACTTGCTCATTATACACACCAAAACTATGATTTCTTTTGTGTCTTAAACCTACGAGCTCACCAACATTATGTTGACGTTTTCGAGTATCCATTTTTAGGTGATGCTTATAGAGATGCTTAAGGATCTTGCAAGGCTTAGCGAGACCTTAGGCGACACTCCTTGGAGTAGTTCATTTCGTATAAGATTGAGACTTTACATTTCTATGAATGTTGTTTGTTTCGTTGGGTTTTGTCTCGGTTTAGGGATATCTATCTATATGACTTTATGACTATGTTTGTGGAGGTAGTGACTAACCACGATACAAGTCTCCACTTGTGTCGGGAGTCGTCATGACATTTTGTGTTGGATTTTCATTTAGTGAGTTCTCTACTATCTTATATCAATGTGTTATGACGATCCTCTCCGTCACGCCTCGCGTTTCCGCTAAGGCGGGGTGTGACAGATTGGTATCAGAGCCAGGTTATAGAGAACTAGGTGGTTTGACCTAGACTATAACCTAAAAGAGCCCTTCAATATAGCTTGAATATTAGGAACATCGTGTTTGCATTTACATATATGTTATTGCTTATGAGTTTTAGTACCTATGGAGGATTTTTACGTGCTTAGTGAAACACTCAGTTTTTTTTGTTACTAACATGACTGACCATTTTCAGCATGTCACCATTGATATTTCGTTATCGTTATTGATTCCTTTTGAGTATTTCATATTGATTCCTATCGTAATCGTTATTTGATTTGGTTAAAGTATTGTGAATCGTGTTGGGGATGCTTAATTAGGATAATTAATAATCTCCTTATTTAAATGGATTAGGACGTCTCTTCATTTAAATTAAAGAATTATAATCGCCGAACCTTAAGTTTATAATCCTTATTTACATAAATTGGGACGCCTCTTTATGTAAATAACGGATTCTAAATGAGTGGGCTTAGGTGTAGCTGACATGGCATGCGTACGGATGACTCTTTAAACTTCTTTTGATTTGTAATATGTTTGTACGGATGTCTCTTTGTCATACAACCTTTAGCTTTATACTACAATATATATATATATATATATATATATATATATATATATATTTATATAATTATTTATAATATATATTTATTTTTTATATTTATATATATATTGTACATTACGGTACGTTAGAGCCCTCATTTCTAGGGACAGGTTGAGTACCTATTTATGATAATCCATTAATAATGTATTAAATTACTATATAGTTTTATCATTACACCCTTTTGCTTTATACAAATATATGTATATAACTTTATATATATATATATATATATATATTTTTTATTAATATTTTTATATATTATA
The DNA here is from genome assembly GCA_026074375.1 of Tanacetum coccineum. Classification (NCBI taxonomy): domain Eukaryota; kingdom Viridiplantae; phylum Streptophyta; class Magnoliopsida; order Asterales; family Asteraceae; genus Tanacetum; species Tanacetum coccineum. The sequence continues at coordinate 28,758 of BQNB010069507.1, read as the reverse complement.
TGTATATATATATATCCTACTTTGAGATTTAATAATCAAAGATAGTGGTCACCCCTTTAGGCTTATGTATAGTTTATGTCATGTTCGATTGATTAAAAAATATAAGCCTCATAATTATGGTAAACAAATAGGTCAGCTTTGTTTCAATCGAAGACTACAATTTTAAGTATAAAATTATCAAAATGATTATGACATTTGACTAATCCAATAAGCTCGGCTTAATTTCAAGAGGCGTCTTTATAGCTCTAAAAGTCACAATAAGCCACATATGTGTTTTCTTTCAAGTTTGGAAAGAAAAAAAAACCCTTTTGGTCACATTTTATGCTTTTGTGTTTTTTTTCCAGTTGGTTAAAAACTGACTATAAGTCATAGTTTGATTTCAAATTGTAAGTCAATCTATAAAACATGAAAAAACAAGTACGGAATTATGATTGATAAAAACTATTTATACAATATCAAATATGCATTCTAATAAAATTAAAAAGTCTGGCAGATGTACACTTGCATGTGCAAGTAGACGAAATCAAGATATACAATAACTTATGCTTCGTAAAAGAACCCATTGAAATCATGGATCGTGAAATAAAAAAACTAAAATAGAGCAAGATCCCAATCATCAAGGTCCGATAGAACTCAAAGTGAGGACCAGAATTTACTTGGGAACATGAAGATCATATGAAAACCTAATACTCATATTATTTTTTTCTTTCAATGAGCAAAATTCTAGTAGTAGAACCAACTGAATTTCGAGACAAAATTCTTTCAACTCGGGGATACTGTGACATTCGTCACCAAATCAGGTTAGCCAGCTTCGGCTATTAGCCCGACTTTTGTCGCCTAATTAAGCTTATGTGCATATGCGATTCCTGAAGCGTAGAAAATGAATAATTTTATGAGTTAAGTGGTTTAACCATTTTATTTTCCTATAGTTGTGATAGTCTTGATGAAATCTCTAAGTATTTATGTTTTTCTTAAAACGTTGAGTTGACTCTTTTACGTTATTATTAAGCATCGCAGATATCTGCCGAGTAGTATATACTAGTGATTTAAGCCTATAATACTAATAAAAAACAATAATGTTATAGGTTAAATATTACATAAAGATTTTAACAATAATTATCTATATGCGAAAAATGTCAAATAAATTAAATAAAATAAAAATAATTACGGTATATTTAAAAAATAGAACTAAATGTGGTTTTGACTATTTTTAGTGCTGTGTTTAATTAATTTCATATTTTGGACAAAAGTGTTATTGTATTGCTATATGTGTGTGCATTTATGTGTGTATTTGGAAGATGGATTATCAATATATCTTTGGGTAGTAGCTCCCAATATATCTTTGGGTAGTGGCTCTCAACGTATCTTTGGGTAGTGGCACCCAACATATCTTTGGGTAGTGGCTCCCAGTGTCTCTTCGGGTAGAGGCTCCCAGTGCTAATTGAGTTTAAATATGTGACTCGTGTTTTGTGATTGTATTGAATGCTTATATGTGCGTACGATACTCACTATTGTCCTACTTGTTCATTATACACTGCGAAACTATGATTTCTTTTATGTCTTAAACCTACGAGCTCACCGACATTATGTTGACGTTTTCGAGTATTCATTTTTAGGTGATGCTTATAGAGATGCTTAAGGATGTTCCATGGCTTAGCAAGACCTTAGGCGACACTCCACCTTGGTGTAGTTTATTCCGTAATTAAGTTCGAAGAGACTTTACCAATTCTATGGGATGTTGTTTATTTCGTTTGGGATTGTAACGGGTTTGGGGAATATCTATTTATATGACTTTATGACTATGTTTGTGGAGGTAGTGACTAACCACGATACAAGTCTCCACTTGTGTCGGGAGTCGTCATGACATTTTGTGTTGGATTTTCATTTAGTGAATTCTCTATTATCTTATATCAATGTGTTATGACGATCCTCTTCGTCACGCCTCGGGTTTCCGCCCTAGGCGGAGTGTGGCAGAATGGTATCAGAGCCATTGGTTATAGAGAACTAGGTAGTTTAACCTAGACTATAACATAAGAACCCTCATATAGCATGCATATTAAGAACTACGTGTGCATTTACTGGTATGTTTATTTGTTCATGAGTAAATAGTGTCTAAAGGAGATTTCTATATGTTTAGTGAAACACTCAGTCTTTGGTTATTAACGTGACGCCTTTTCAGCCATGTCGCCATTGATATTTTGTTATAGTTATTGATTCCTTTCGAGTATTCCTTTCGAGTATTTCATATTGATTCCTTTCGTAATCGTTATTTGGTTTGCTTAAAATATTTGTTGGGGATGCTTCTTAAGTACGGATTATTTATAATCTCCATATTTAAATGTATTGGGTGATGCCTATTTCATTTAATTAAAGAAAGTTAAATCACCGAACCTTCAAGTTATTAAGTCTTATTTACCAAGATTGGGAAGCTCTTTTATGTATATAACAGATTCTAAATGAGTGGGCTTAGGTGTAGCTGACATGGCATCGTACGAATGACTCTTTATACTTCTTTTGATCTGTAATATGTTTGTACGGATGTCTCTTTGTCTTTGTGATTCTAATCATTATTGTTTTTTTTGTATGAATGATTTATTACGTTCATTCCTCCATCATTATTATTTTTACGAATTATTCTCCACCTTTTTTTTTCGACCGCTAATTATGATTGTACTTATGGATACTTTCATACACTCTTTCGATTCGTATTCGTTTTGTACATTATCATCTCTATATTCGTTCTTTTCTGCGTTGTTATCATTGTACGGATGTTCTTTTTCATGCCCTCTTGATATTTGATCACATGTTCGTAATCTCTTTTTCGTTGCTTCATATACTCTCATTTATTTTTCTCTTGTTGTGCTATGATAATTCTAGAGAATACATATTGGTATTAAGTCGAATGCAAGATTTATCGATAAATGATTTTATGTCCTTTTTTGTTGGTCTTCATTTAGCGATTTATGTGGCATTCATATATTTTCTTTGGTTGCAACTAGCTTTAAATCCCATCTCATAATTTGAAATATATGTTGTGATTGCCAGTTAAATATAATAACCACATTTATCATTAACAAAACACAGACAAGAAAAAAAATTCAATATAAAAACATACAAAGAAAAAAATCCAATACTGCTCAACAACCTGAATAGCATTTGGATTCAATGTTCAAAGTGGTTAATCGTTTAAAATTTTTTGAGATAGAAAAGTAAATATGCACTTTTAAAGCCGTGGAATTATTTTAAAGTACTTCACATTTTTAGGCAAGGATGCTTTTGTTTATATCCACATTATTCGATGGATTAATAATTTAACTTTAATCTTTGTTAAATCGTTCTCTTAATACCAAAGTTCATCACCTATAATTCACTACCTTGATCCTCGATAATCAATTAATACATATTGTACATTCGTACGTTATAGCCCTCATTTCCTAGGACAGTATGAGTACTATATATAGATAACTCATTAATAATGTATTAAATTCACTATATAGTTTTATCATACACCCTTTAGCTTTACTACAATATATGTATATATATATATATATATATATATCTATCCTACTTTGAGATTTAATAATCAAAGATAGTGTTCACCCCTTTACGCTTATGTATAGTTTATGTCATGTTCGATTGATTAAAAAATATAAGCCTCATAATTATGGTAAACAAATAGGTCAGCTTTGTTTCAATCGAAGACTACAATTTTAAGTATAAAATTATCAAAATGATTATGACATTTGACTAATCCAATAAGCTCGGCTTAATTTCAAGAGGCGTCTTTATAGCTCTAAAAGTCACAATAAGCCACATATGTGTTTTCTTTCAAGTTTGGAAAGAAAAAAAAACCCTTTTGGTCACATTTTATGCTTTTGTGTTTTTTTTCCAGTTGGTTAAAAACTGACTATAAGTCATAGTTTGATTTCAAATTTGTAAGTCAATCTATAAAACATGAAAACAAGTACGAATATGATTGATAAAAACTATTTATACAATATCAAATATGCATTCTAATAAAATTAAAAAGTCTGGCAGATGTACACTTGCATGTGCAAGTAGACGAAATCAAGATATACAACAACTTATGCTTCGTAAAAGAACCCATTGAAATCATGGATCGTGAAATAAAAAAACTAAAATAGAGCAAGATCCCAATCATCAAGGTCCGATAGAACTCAAAGTGAGGACCAGAATTTACTTGGGAACATGAAGATCATATGAAAACCTAATACTCATATTATTTTTTTTCTTTCAATGAGCAAAATTCTAGTAGTAGAACCAACTGAATTTCGAGACAAAATTCTTTCAACTCGGGGATACTGTGACATTCGTCACCAAATCAGGTTAGCCAGCTTCGGCTATTAGCCTGACTTTTGTCGCCTAATTAAGCTTATGTGCATATGCGATTCCTGAAGCGTAGAAAATGAATAATTTTATGAGTTAAGTGGTTTAACCATTTTATTTTCCTATAGTTGTGATAGTCTTGATGAAATCTCTAAGTATTTATGTTTTTCTTAAAACGTTGAGTTGACTCTTTTACGTTATTATTAAGCATCGCAGATATCTGCCGAGTAGTATATACTAGTGATTTAAGCCTATAATACTAATAAAAAACAATAATGTTATAGGTTAAATATTACATAAAGATTTTAACAATAATTATCTATATGCGAAAAATGTCAAATAAATAAAATAAAATAAAAATAATTATGGTATATTTAAAAAATAGAACTAAATGTGGTTTTGACTATTTTTAGTGTTGTGTTTAATTAATTTCATATTTTGGACAAAAGTGTTATTGTATTGCTATATGTGTGTATTTGGAACATGGATTATCAATATATCTTTGGGTAGTAGCTCCCAATATATCTTTGGGTAGTGGCTCTCAACGTATCTTTGGGTAGTGGCACCCAACATATCTTTGGGTAGTGGCTCCCAGTGTCTCTTCGGGTAGAGGCTCCCAGTGCTAATTGAGTTTAAATATGTGGCTCTTGGTTTTGTGATTGTATTGAATGCTTATATGTGCGTACGATACTCACTATTGTCCTACTTGTTCATTATACACAGCAAAACTATGATTTCTTTTGTGTCTTAAACTTACGAGTTCACCAACATTATATTGACGTTTTCGAGTATTCATTTTTAGGTGATGCTTATAGAGATGCTTAAGGATGTTCCATGGCTTAGCAAGACCTTAGGCGACACTCCTTGGAGTAGTTCATTTCGTATAAGATCGAGACTTTACATTTCTATAAATGTTGTTTGTTTCGTTGGGATTTATCCCGGTTTAGGGATATCTATTTATATGACTTTATGACAATGTTTGTCGTGGTAGTGACTAACCACGATACAAGTCTTCACTTGTGTCGGGAGTCGTCATGACATTTTGTGTTGGATTTTCATTTAGTGAATTCTCTATTATCTTTTATCAATGTGTTATGACGATCCTCTCCGTCACGCCTCGTGTTTCTGCCAAGGCGGGGTGTGACAGATTGGTATCAGAGCCAGGTTATAGAGAACTAGGTGGTTTGACCTAGACTATAACCTAAGAACCCTCATATAGCTTGCATAATAGGAACTATGTGTGCATTTACATATATGCTTATTGCTTCGTGAGTTTTAGTACCTATAGGAGATTTTTACGTGCTTAGTGAAACACTCAGTTTTTTTTGTTACTAACATGACTGACCATTTTCAGCATGTCACCATTGATATTTCGTTATCGTTATTGATTCCTTTTGAGTATTTCATATTGATTCCTATCGTAATCGTTATTTGATTTGGTTAAAGTATTGTGAATCGTGTTGGGGATGCTTAAGTAGGATAATTAATAATCTCCTTATTTAAATGGATTAGGACGTCTCTTCATTTAAATAAAGAAATTGTAAATCGCCGAACCTTAAGTTTATAATCCTTATTTACATAAATTGGGACGCCTCTTTATGTAAATAACGGATTCTAAATGAGTGGGCTTAGGTGTAGCTGACATGACATGCGTACGGATGACTCTTTAAACTTCTTTTGATTTGTAATATGCTTGTACGGATGTCTCTTTGTCTTCGTGATTCTAATCGTTATTGTTTTTTTTGTACGAATGATTTATTACGTTCATTCCTCCATCATTATTATTTTTACGAATTATTCTCCACCTTTGTTTTTTTATCGCTAATATGATTGTACATATGACTATCTACACTCCTTTCGATTCGTAATTCGTTTGTACATATCATTCTCTATATTCGTTCTTTTCATCGTTGTTATAATTGTACGGATGTTCTTTTACATGCCCTCTTGAATTGCTCACATGTTCGTAATCTCTTTTTCGTTGCTTCATATACTCTCATTTATTTTTCTCTTGTTGTGCTATGATAATTCTAGAGAATACATATTGGTATTAAGTCGAATGCAAGATTTATCGATAAATGATTTTATGTCCTTTTTTGTTGGTCTTCATTGAGCTATTTATGTGGCATTCATATATTTTTCTTTGGTTGCAACTAGCTTTAAATCCCATGTCATAATTTAAAATATATGTTGTGATTACCAGTTAAATATAACAACCACATTTATCATTAACAAAACACAGACAAGAAAAAAAAATCCAATATAAAACACAGACAAGAAAAAAAATCCAATACTGCTCAACACCTAATAGCATTTGGATTCATGTTCAAAGTGGTTATCGTTTAAAATATTTGATAGAAAAGTAAATAAAGCACTTTAAAGCGTGAATTATTTAAAGTACTTTATAGTTTATGCAAGAGCATTTGTTTATATCCAATTATTGATGGATTAATAAATTAACTTTAATCATGACTTAAATCGTTCTCTTAACCAAGTCATCACCTATAATTCACCACCTTGATCCTCGATAATCAATTAATACATATTGTACATTCGTACGTTATAGCCCTCATTTCCTAGGACAATATGAGTACTATATATAGATAACTCATTATTAATGTATTAAATTCACTATATAGTTTTATCATACACCCTTTAGCTTTACTACAATATATGTATATATATATATCCTACTTTGAGATTTAATAATCAAAGATAGTGGTCATCCCTTGAGGCTTATGTATAGTTTATGTCATGTTCGATTGATTAAAAGTGTCAATGAACGCGTATTACAAGTACCAGTTACACCCACGAGTTAAAGAATTTGGGCTTATCTTTAGAGGTGGCCGTTTGTTTCAACAGTACGTTGGTGCAGTCTTTTGTGCAATTAAGCAAAGTTACATCGACTTTATACGCAAGCATCAGAATGATCTTCGATCCGATTACCTTCTAGGTTTGTATGATGCTGTTTCTCGAGGAGATCGTGAAGAAATACAAGCTGGATTGATGATTATGCTACCAAGAACATTTACTAGAGGAACTCGATATATTTACAACCACTATCTAGACGCACTCGCCATTTGTAGGTCCTTGGGAAACCCGCAGTTTTTATTACTTTTTCATGTAATGTCAAGTGGCCAGAAATAAAGCGATACATGTCACAGTACTCGGGCCTTACACCGAGTGACAGGGCAGACATTGTATGTAGAGTATTCGAGTAGAAGGTGAATGACTTCATTAAATTTCTGAAATATGAAAGACCGTTAGGTTGGACAAAAGTGTTATTGTATTGCTATATGTGTGTGCATTTATGTGTGTATTTGGAAGATGGATTATCAATATATCTTTGGGTAGTAGCTCCCAATATATCTTTGGGTAGTGGCTCTCAACGTATCTTTGGGTAGTGGCACCCAACATATCTTTGGGTAGTGGCTCCCAGTGTCTCTTCGGGTAGAGGCTCCTAGTGCTAATTGAGTTTAAATATGTGACTCGTGTTTTGTGATTGTATTGAATGCTTATATGTGCGTACGATACTCACTATTGTCCTACTTGTTCATTATACATTGCGAAACTATGATTTCTTTTATGACTTAAACCTACGAGCTCACCGACATTATGTTGACGTTTTCGAGTATTCATTTTTTAGGTATGCCTTATAGAGAGGCTTAAGGAGTACCATGGCTTTGCAAGACCTTAGGAGACACTCCACCTTGGTGTAGTTTATTCCGTAATTAAGTTCGAAGAGACTTTACCAATTCTATGGGATGTTGTTTATTTCGTTTGGGATTGTAACGGGTTTGGGGTTTCATAATTTATATGACTTTTATGGACTTATGTTTGTGGGTTTGGCGGTAGTATAGTGGTAGTGACTAACCACGATACAAGTCTCCACTTGTGTCGGGAGTCATCATGACATTTTGTGTTGGATTTTCATTTAGTGAATTCTCTATTTCCTCTTTTCAATATGTTAATCGGTTCATCTCCGTCACGCCTCGTTGTTTTTCCCCTAGGCGGGTTTTGTGAAGATTGGTATCAGAGCCAGGTTATAGAGTACTACGTAGTTTGACCTAGACTATAACCTAAGAACCCTCATATAGCTTGCATAATAGGAACTATGTGTGCATTTACATATATGCTTATTGCTTTATGAGTTTTAGTACCTATAGGAGATTTCTATATGCTTACTGAAACACTCAGTTTTTTTTGTTACTAACATGACTGGCCATTTTTAGCATGTCGCCATTGATATTTCGTTATCGTTATTGATTCCTTTTGAGTATTTCATATTGACTTCATATATTAATTGTTATTTGCTTTGTTAAATGTATTGTGAATCGTTGTTGGGGATGCTTCTTAAGTACGGATTATTTATAATCTCCATATTTAAATGTATTGGGTGATGCCTATTTCATTTAATTAAAGAAAGTTAAATCACCGAACCTTCAAGTTATTAAGTCTTATTTACCAAGATTGGGAAGCTCTTTTATGTATATAACAGATTCTAATGTGTGGGCTTAGGTGTAGCTGACATGGCATCGTACGAATGACTCTTTATACTTCTTTTGATCTGTAATATGTTTGTACGGATGTCTCTTTGTCTTCGTGATTCTAATCATTATTGTTTTTTTTGTACGAATGATTTATTACGTTCATTCCTCCATCATTATTATTTTTACGAATTATTCTCCACCTTTGTTTTTTTTTCGACCGCTAATATGATTGTACTTATGGATACTTTCATACACTCTTTCGATTCGTATTCGTTTTGTACATTATCATCTCTATATTCGTTCTTTTCTGCGTTGTTATCATTGTACGGATGTTCTTTTTCATGCCCTCTTGATATTTGATCACATGTTCGTAATCTCTTTTTCGTTGCTTCATATACTCTCATTTATTTTTCTCTTGTTGTGCTATGATATTTCTAGAGAATACATATTGGTATTAAGTCGAATGCAAGATTTATCGATAAATGATTTTATGTCCTTTTTTGTTGGTCTTCATTTAGCGATTTATGTGGCATTCATATATTTTCTTTGGTTGCAACTTGCTTTAAATCCCATCTCATAATTTGAAATATATGTTGTGATTGCCAGTTAAATATAATAACCACATTTATCATTAACAAAACTCAGGACAAGAAAAAAAAATCAATATAAAAACATACAAAGAAAAAAATCCAATACTGCTCAACAACCTGAATAGCATTTGGATTCAATGTTCAAAGTGGTTAATCGTTTAAAATTTTTTGAGATAGAAAAGTAAATATGCACTTTTAAAGCCGTGGAATTATTTTAAAGTACTTCACATTTTTAGGCAAGGATGCTTTTGTTTATATCCACATTATTCGATGGATTAATAATTTAACTTTAATCTTTGTTAAATCGTTCTCTTAATACCAAAGTATTAACCTATTAATTCACCACCTTGATCCTCGATAATCAATTAATACATATTGTACATTCGTACGTTATAGCCCTTATTTCCTAGGACAATATGAGTACTATATATAGATAACTCATTATTAATGTATTAAATTCACTATATAGTTTTATCATACACCCTTTAGCTTTACTACAATATATGTATATATATATATCCTACTTTGAGATTTATTCAATCAAATGATAGTGGTTCTAATCCCTTGAGGCTTATGTATAGTTTTATGTCATGTATCGTGATTCTAAAAACAGTGTCAATGTACGGTATTACAAGTACCAGTTACAAACCAACGAGTTAAAGGAATTTGGGCTTATCTTTAGAGGTGGCCGTTTGTTTCAACAGTACGTTGGTGCAGTCTTTTGTAGATTAAGCAAAGTTACATCGACTTTATACACAAGCATCAGAATGATCTTAGATCCGATTACCTTCTAGGTTTGTATGATGCTGTTTCTCGAGGAGATCGTACCCCCCGAAGAGAAATACATGCTGGTTTGCCCATGATTATGTTCCCAAGAAACATTTTTACTGTGGAAACTTACGATATATTTACAACCACTATCTAGACGCACTTGCCATTTGTAGGTCCTTGGGAAACCCGCAGTTTTTATTACTTTTTCATGTAATGTCAAGTGGCCAGAAATAAAGCGATACATGTCACAGTACCCGGGCCTTACACCGAGTGACATGGCAGACATTGTATGTAGAGTATTCGAGTAGAAGGTGAATGACTTCATCAAATTTCTGAAGTATGAAAGACCGTTAGGCTATGTGATTGCATGTATGGTTAATTCATATATATTTAACACCTGTTTATTTTTTCTTACCTATAATTGCATTAATTTTAAAAGCTAACTCCCATTATCATTGTTATCGTGCAGTTGCATACACAATAGAGTTCCAAAAAAGAGGGTTGCCACATTGTCATACACTGTTATGGGTCGATCCTAACACCAAAATAAGGGATGCAATTTAGATTGACGAGTACATTTCTGCTGAGATACCTGATCCTGTGGAAGATCCTAGAGGATATAAATGGTAACCAAGCTAATGATGCATGGACCCTGTGGTGCCGTAAATCCAGGCGCAGCGTGTACGGAAAATAAAGCTTGCAACAAGCATTTTCCAAAGAAGTACAACGAGAAGACATTTTTTAATAGCAATGGCCACACACACTACCGAAGAAGGCAGACAGAAGTTCACATTATGAAGGGTGAGTCAAGGTTAGACAACTGCAACGTGGTCCCGTACAATCGTATGTTATGTCTGGCTTTTCATGCGCACATAAATGTTGAAAACTATGGTTGGAGCATGCTGATTAAGTACCTTTTCAAATACATTTCCAAAGGACCCGACCGTATTCTTGCAAAGATTAACAGGCCGATTGGAGATGCATCTACTTCAATGGGCAAGAAACACATTCAAGTGGACGAAATTCAAAATTACATTGACGGTCATTTCGTTTGCCTATTTGAAGCTTGCTAAAGAATCTTCGACTTTCCTATTCATAGTCGAGAGCCATTTGTGCAAATTCTGAATGTGCAGTTGGAAAACATGCAGCGTGTTAATTTTCGCGAAAGAGATAGGCTGGACATAATCGTCAACATGCCTGACAAGAAGAAAACAACACTCACCGAATGGTACGTCTACAACAACGAAAACACCGATGGCAGACACCTAACCTACCTAGATTTCCCTTCTGAATTCGTATGGTATCTGAAATCAAAAAGCTGGCACCAAAGGCTGGTAAGAACAAAGAAGTCCCTTGGAAGACTCACTTACGTTCATCCAAACTCCGACGACCTCTTCTACTTCTGGCTGCTGCTGTGCCATCAAAAAGGGTGTAAATCCCCAAACTGAAGTACAAATTATTAATGGGCAAGTGTTACCAACTTATAGGGGTGCATGCGAAGCCTTAGGTTTGCTTAGTGAAGAAAAAGAATGGGACATCGCCTTTAAAGATTCAACTGTCTCAGCATCATCCGCCGAAGTGAGAAGCCTTTTTGCTTAGATTCTGATATACTGTGATGTGTCAGATCCACCTAAGTTGTGGAGAAAACACTGGACATCAATGCAAGATGACATCCCAGCCAATGTATCAGAGGCAACAGGCATCCTAAATTACCATGTTAACACTCATGAGTTACAAGACTATATTTTATACGAGCTGGAAGCAATACTAAATGGATTTGGAAAATCTGTCACAGAGTTTAGGCTGCCACCTCCTCCAGAGCGTCTGCTTAAAGATCTAAATAACAAACTCCTTATGGAAGAGATAAATTACAAACGCGATCTGCTCATGCAAGATGCTGCTCATTTTGTCCCAAAACTGAACCATGATCAGAAAGAAATATATAACCTGATTATAAACGCATCTGAAGAAAGTCGACAGGAACTATTATTTGTCTATGGTCACGGTGTAATAGGGAAAACATTTCTTTGGAAGACAACCATAAGTTTGCTTAGGTCCCAGGGAAAAATTGTTTTAGCTGTAGCCTCATCAGGCATCGCGTCTCTACTTCTGCCAGCCGGATAACTCACTCTAGGTTTAAGCTTCCACTAGACCTGACTGACGAGTATGTTTGCCATGCCAAAAAACACAGCCAGTTAGCAAATCTCTTAGTCGAAACAGACCTTATTATTTGGGATGAAGCTCCGATGAATGACAGGCTTTGTTTCGAAGCACTGGACAGAACACTTAGAGATCTCAGAAATGCGTCTGAAATCATTTTTGGAGGAAAAACAGTTGTCTTAGGAGGCGACTTTCGGCAAACCCTGCCAGTAAAAAAAGGTGTTGCAAAAGAAGAATTGATCCATGCTTCCATTGCAGAATCTTACTTATGGTTACACTTCAAAATTGGCACACTCAAAGAGAATATGAGACTTCTAAGATCTGGTCTAGGCAATGAAGAACGAGAACGCTCTGAAGTTTAGTCTAAATGGTTTCTTGACGTGGGCAACGGTGAAATAGGCGAGCCTGACCAAGAAAATGATGAAGGCACCTCTTTGATCACAATTCCACAACAATATTGTCTTACCTCCGGTGAACAGGGATTGTCAGGACTCATTGATTTCATCTATGACGACACCATACTAAATGCACCAATTGCAGGTGCTCTTTAGGAGAAAGCAATAGTGTGTCCCAAGAAGGACACTGCAGACGCTGTGAATGCTAAGATTTTATCCTCAATTGAAGGTGTAACGAAAAATATTTAAACAGGGATGAAGCAATCCCAATGGGTAGAGAGACAAGTGAAACAGAAATGCTTTACCCAATGGAATACCTAAACACCATTACATTTCTCGGCTTCCCGCCCTATAAATTACAGCTAAAGGTGTGATCACCAATTATGATGCTTCGAAATGTAAACCTGTCAGGAGGCTTATGCAACGGTACAAGAATGATAGTCACATCCCTGATGTCAAAGCTAATTAAGGCACATATCATTACAAGAACAAGAATCGGTGAAAAAGTTTGCATACACAGAATTCCACTCACGCACAAAGATCCCAACCTTTCATTCACCTTCAAACGTACACAATTTCCCATAAAACTTTGTTATGCCATGACTATAAAAAAAGCCAAGGACAGTCTCTTTCAAAAATTGGTGTCTACTTACCCGAACCGGTGTTTAGCCATGGTCAGTTATATGTGGCGTTGTCAAGAGCAACATCACCAGACGGATTGAAACTTCTGATAAACCAACAAAAAAGTGAATCACCCCACATCACAAAAAACATCGCTTACAAAGAATTTTTAAGAATCATTCAAAACAAACGATAGCTTAACCACAATGACATCAGAAACTACTACTAAGAAAAACATGTGACATTAAACGAGAATTATCACACCGCTTCTTAAGACACGCACATCTTACCATTTTGGGCACTAGATTCAGAAAATGAATGGTCAAACCACAAATATGAAACAAAAAAATATTTTAACTAATGTGCTTATGTTATTTGCTACCTTATAAAAATATTATTAGCAATGCTTAGATGACTCTACTGTTATTAGATGTATGTATTTACCTATCTCCAAAACAAAGTGACTTTGATCCCTACAGTTTATACATGCCTTTCTTACTTTCCTGTTTTCATTAAACTATTGATTGCTTATCTGCAGGTCATCAACAAAAATGTCTGAAACCACTATTGCATCTCTGAAAGTTGGACAAGAAAACTGCATACTAGAAGCGAAAGTGTATCGAAGATGGATCTCCAAAAGTATTCCAGAAATGAAACAACTAGCGTTTTGTTGCATTCTAATAGACAGAGAGGTAAACAAAAAAACTTAAAAACACCTGATTGACTATAATTATTAACATGGCATTAAAAAAATCCTATTTGCAGAACAATGCAATACATGCAAACATGGATGTCAACAACATCAACTACTTTGACCCACTGCTGAAACCAAGGACGGCTTACAGAATCTTAAATTTTATCTGTGAAAAGACAAAGCCATACCAGCAGACACTGGAGAATAAAATAAGTTTAAGATTCAGAAAAATAACAACTTTTGAAGTTCTGACAGAGAAAGAATCTGAATTTCCAGAACATCATTTTGAGTTCACAGCATACAACTAGCTGCCATCAAGAGTTTCTTACCGAGACGAAGACTCAAAAATGATATATCCGATACTGACAGGTAACCCGCAATAAATTCGTATTTCCAAAACGATTATATAGTACCATCGCTAACACTTCTAATGAACAGACTACCTAGGATGCATACATTCCATCAGCGATATCACACCCTCTGGAAATGCAAACACCGGCCAGAAGTACCAAAGAAAAGTAGACATTAAGAACTTAGAGTAAGTTCTTCTGTTCACTCAAACCATTCTACTTTTTCAAACTTCTTAATACATAATTGACTCACAAACGCAATTACTCTCATATAGTGGAAACGTTGTTGAATTCACAATGTGGGACGATCTTGCAAAGCATTTTATGAAAGAAGAGATTGAAAAACTACCACGTCTAGTTATCATTGCTGTCAGCTCTTGTCGCGTATCAAAATACAAAGGTATATCTTACCACTCTAACCAACACACTAACATTTTTAACCATGACATTAACTACAGAAGCTACATATACAGATGTGCAGTTAGTAGCCACCCATGCAACTCATTATTACATAAACCCACAGATATGAGAAGCTGAGGATGCCTACACAATGTAAGTAACATCAAATACAATAGATATGTAAAGTGGCGACTCACCTTGAGATGGTGTTTTTTCAAGATCATAAGGAACAACTAGATGGTGTTTGAATATCATTGAGACAGTTGTGTCAACAGGGAATAATGCATACGCTGAAGATGTTAAGATCCAGAAGGCGTCTTAAGAAATCTCAGACGTTGCCACCGTTATCTAAAATTAGGGTTTCATAGGTGTTATTGTCCCACACAACGGCCGACACGCTCAAGGTTTGGCGGCATTTTCTATACTCTTTGTTGAGAATTATACGTGTGGAAACTCTCCTAAACACTTTATACTGTTTTTTGTGTGGGTAAAGGGTTTTACCCCGGTAAATATTGTAAATAAATATAATGTTAGTTACATGATAGAGTGATGATGAGTCACTATTAAACACTTTCAAGACATAGAAATGAAATATAAGAGCATCTGCAATGCATCACTTGAACAAAAGCTTTTCACTATTTCGGTTGTGGAGCAATGAAGATATCTCTAAAATTAGTAACTGTGAATTTTTGAAATTTCAATATCATGTTATGTAATATTATACAACAATACATGATTTTTTGTAGCGTGTTGATTTGTAAAGCACGCATGGGTTGTTGTATAATTCCTCAACGACCTTGTAGAACTCCGAAAGCTCGTTCAATATCTTTTTGTGCACTTTCTTGAACTCTTTTAAACTTCATTGTTTTTTCATACCTTGCAATAGAATGTGTTTTACAAACGTAAGCATGATGGATAAATACCGCCAGCTAAATAGTAACCTTTGTTGTATGTTTTTCCATTTACTACAAATGGAGCTTCCGGAGCTTTATCAACAAGAAGGTCATCAAATAATGAGGAACCATATAACACATTGAGGTCGTTATTTGCCCCCAAACACCAAAATATGCATGCCAAATCAACAATTTATAATCCGCAACGGTTTCTAACATTAGATTCGGTTATTTATTATCGCGTCTTTTGAAATTGACCATGTAGGGACTTTGGACAGTTTGTCCATTCCCAACGCATACAATCAATACTCTCGAGCATTCACGGGAGTCCATGTTCTTCTTCGTGCAATGCATATTTTTTCGATATCCTCTAAATTGGGCTTTCTTAAAAATCTTCTACGTATAAAATGTAACCCTTTTCCCTTTTGTGAGATTTTAATGTTCTAATTTAGTCCTTTGACTATTTGACTTTTGTCAGTTTCGTTAAAACTTGTACCGTGTTGACGGTGGTGAATTAATGTGATTGAGGTATTTTGTGTTATATTGTGTATAATAATCCTTTTTAGAGGGATTTATTATGTTGATTATGTTTTGGGAGGTTTGTCTCGTGTATAGCTTGAAATGCCGAAAACGAGTCCCAACACGTTCATTAATGTTCAAAATGAGTTTTGAGAAGTGTAAATTGGAAATATGTCGTGTAAATATTCTAAGTTATGGGAAAAGTATTTTTAAAGTGAATAAAAATACTAAATAACTTCGGGAAATATTTTAAGGACACGGTTTTTGAGTTTTAAGTGAACCCGACACATAAAGAAAGCATCCCGAGCCTCCTAGGATGCTATAACCGGTTTCAAGTCTTGTAGGGGGACAAGATGGCTTTTTTTAGCAACCATGGTCCTTGGTGGGTACAAATCTTGTCTTATATCATTTTGTTTTGATCCCATTTCAAACATACTTTAAAAAAATAAACACACGCTTCTTTCTCTCTTCCTCTTGTTGCGTCCGACCAAAGCACACACACAAACACATACATTTTTCATTCTTTGATAAAAAAACATGAAGATTTGCGGATTCGTGGGTTGATTATAGTAATCAGGTTATTGTTTAAACTACGTTTGGGTATTCGGTTCGCGTTCGTTCTCCCTTTTCAAAACCCTCTTTGTAAGTTTTCTAAATTTTAATTTAACTTGTACTTTTGTGTGTTAAATAATGCATAGAAGCTAGTTGTACGGTGCATTTGTTAAAAATCGAACATGAAAAGTTTACAAAATGTTATTTAGGGTTCGGTTATGTTTCGAACAAAAATAAAAGGGGATAAGGTTTTTGTAGTTTTCGTGGTCGTGATTGTTGAAAAATATTTATTTGCTGTGTAGCTTATTTTAGATATTGGATTATTTGGCTTATTTATAAGCATTTGTGGACTTATTTTAGGCTTATTAACTCTCGGCAAAAGGGAGGTGTACAAGGAAAGTATTTTTGGTTATTTACCTTGTATGTCGTGTATTTATGGACTATTTTGATACCTTATGATGATAACCGAATATACTACGTAGCTTATTAGCTTATTTAAAAGCTTATTATAGTTATTTGGGAGCTTATGAGCTCACGGCCCAAATAAGCCCAATAAGCCGTGGCTTATTGTGTGCTTATTGTGGCCCGGATTATTTTGTTAGCTATCGTTTAGGCTTATACATTTATTAATGGGCTTTGGTATTGGGTCTAAAAATATATTTTATACATACAAATATCTTAATGGATCCTTATTGGGCCTTAAAGCCCAATAAGCGTAAAATAGTTGTTTTAAGAGTTTTGACAGACTTTTGGAAAGTAAAATATACTTATGCAATGATGTTGAAAGCCGTTTTGGGAAATACGCTTTGGTAAATATTGCGGGATATGGAATTTGGCATTTTGTCGGAAAGTGGTAAATTGTGGAAAATGTTTGAAATTAAGGTTTAAAACCTTGAAAAACGTGGTATAAACGAACATGTCATGTCGAAATTTTGTAAAAAGTCTATACTTAGAATTTCTACTCAAAACGTGATTTTTCGATAAAATAAAAAAATGATTATTATTTTAATATGTCGACAAAAAGACGAAAAATATATTTTTACGAAACTTTCCTAAATTCTTTGGCATAAATAAACGTTTCATTTCTTATAATTTAAATGATGAATTAATGGTAACTAAGGGTGCCGAATGGATTTACCGAAGAATATTTTGAATGACTATTATTTAGTATCTTATATTACTTATCTATTTTAATTAAATAGTATGAGTATATTATACTAAAGTATGAATTAAAGTATGTTATTTTGATCTAAGTCGTCAACCATCACACCACTGTAAACGTTAAGGATGACCGTACAACGCGTTAAGGATGACCGTACAACGCGCATCTGACCCTTATGCATCAAAACCTAAAAACTGTTTTGGAAATAATTGTCTAAATGGAACATTAATTGGACTAGGTCGTGTTCGGACGTCGTTACATTTGCTTGTGTGATATTGAGTTTGCTGCTAGATACCTTTGCTTGAGGTGAGTTCTCGTAGCCCCATTTTTAATGCTTTTCTGTTGGGGGAAAATGATACTCAAAACTATTTTGAACTGTTTTCTGTACTGTGCAAAAGTTGTTTTGTTTTTGGGACAATGTTATGTGCTTATGACTGCTATGTGAATGACATGAGTTTTGGTTGAATATGATATGTGAAACTTTCCGTGTGGATCGTTTATAATATGCCGTGTGGCTCTAAGATAGCATGGACTTGCTATGGTTTGATGTGATGTGCCGCCCTATATATAGCTCCAGCTGATAGGCTTTAGGTTCGTGAGATTTGAGATTGTGAGGACATTGCGAGGCAATGGTCCATATGGATGAGATTTGGCTAGCATGGATTTGCTAGGTTTGGAAATTGAATGTGTTGCATGTATTCACTATCATATTGCACAATTGTCCACCGTTTGAAATATTGGCACATCGATTGGGTTTTCTTCAAACCTACGAGCTCACCAACATTATTGGTTACCTTTTCAAGTATCATTTTCAAGTGAAGTTAATGATCATTAAGGTTGTGATGCGAGCTAGCAGACTTTAAGAGTATCCTGTATGGATCAGGTATTGAGAGATCTTGCATTTGGTGTTTGTTTTGAACTTAGTGTTTTGAGGATTTATGTTCTAATATTTGCATGGACCCCTGCGTGGGCATCCATATTTATAAGTGACTGTTTGTTGTGTTCTTGATTGGGACCTCACTCAAGTCTGTACTTAAGATGAAAGATCATCATGACACTTATTGTCACACCCCGACATAGGCGGAAACACGGGTATGCTACAAAGAATGATCAATCATAACACAAGATACAAAATAGAGAAATCTAAAATGCATTAATAAAAAAGTGTCATGAAGATCATCCACCTCAAGTACAGACTTGAGTGAAATCCTAACAAGAACACATCACATAGTCACTTACAAATCCAAATGCCCACGCAGGGGTCCATATCAATCTTAGAACAACAATCCTCAAACTACTAAGTTCAAACAAACACCAAATGCAAGGCTTCTCAATACAAGATCCATATAGGATACCCTAAAGGTCAGCTATCTCTTACCACAACCTTACTGTTCATTAACTTCACCTGAAAATGATACTCGAAAACGTCAACAATAATGTTGGTGAGCTCGTATGTTTGAAGAAATTCAGTTGTTGTGCCAATATTTCAAATAGTTGGACAATTGTACAATATGACAGTGAATATATGCAAATACAATCAAACCCATGACTTAACATCCCCACTAATCATGTACCATGACCTAGCATCCCCGCTAGTCATCAAACCAGCATATACCAATGCTCTTGGGGTCGCAACCCCGAAGTTATACGCACCTAACGGCCTCCCAGTACTGGAGCATTTACATAGGACAACCTTTCACAAACATAGCAAATCCTTGCTAATCACACCTTGCTATGCACCTCGATGCATGCAAGAACAATCATACCACATAATATTCACATAGCAGTCATAAGCACATAAATTGTCCCAAAAACAAAATCACATTTCGCACAGTTAAGAAAACAGTTCAAAACACATTTGAATATCATTTTCCCTCAACGAAAAAGATTTAAAAAGTGGGGCTACGAGTACTCACCTTAAGCAGCAAACTCAATATAACACAAGCAAATGCAATGACGTCCGAACAGACCTAGTCCATTTAATGTTCTACTTAGACACTTATTTCCAAAACAGTTTTCAGGTTTGATGCATAGAGTTCAGATGCACGTTGTACGATCACCCTTAACGTTTTCAGTGGTGTGATGGTTGATGACTTATCTTCAAAAATAACATACTTTTAACTCATACTTTAGTATAACATATATACTTATACCTTGCTAATATAGTAGATAAGTAATATAAGATAATAAATGCTTATATATATATATATATATATATATATATATATATACATATACATATACATATATTATTATTATTATATATATTAGTATATATATATATATATATTATAAATATATATATATATATATATATATATTATATATATATAATATAATATCACTTTTCGCACAGTTCAGAAAAACACATTTGAATATCATTTTCCTCCAACGAAAAAGATTTAAAAAGTGGAGCTACGAGTACTCACCTTAAGCAGCAAACTCAATATAACACAAGCAAATGCAATGACGTCCGAAAGACTTGTCCAGTTTAATGTTCTAACTTAGACACTTCGTTCCAATCAGTTTTCAGGTTTGATGCATAAGGAGTTCAGATGCACGTTGTACGGTCACCCTTACGTTTTTTATGGTGTGATGGTGATGTCTTATCTTCAAAAATTAACATACTTTTAACGCATAACTTTAGTTTATATAAGATTATATACGTATTTTTTAATCCTTTTGCTAATTTAGTAGATAAGTAATTAGATAATCATATGCTTATAATATATATATATTATATTATTATATATATATATATATATATATAATATATTATATATATATATATATATATAATATATATATAGAGAGAGAGATGAGAGAGGAGAGTTAGGATCAAATAAGAAGTTTTCTTAAAATAAAAAAAGTAACTATAATCGCATATCCGAGATGGCATCGATTAAATTAGATGCTCTCATATAATATTAGATGCATTATAACGCTATAATGTGTTTTCTATCTTTTTAATTAGAATGCATATAGTATATTAGATGCATTTTATTTTTTCTCTTGTTTTTTGTTCCTCTGCATGTGCCAAAATCATGAAATCAATTTGCACATCTACTCATAAATTAACTTTCAAACTCAAAATGGTGCCATCTATTAAATAGAAATGCATCTTATGCAAAGTTGTTGATCTATATGTGATTGTTTTAGTCATCTTCTTATTTTTAATTTACTTCTCATTGATCCCTACTCTATGTATATTTATTTATATATATTATATATATATATTTATATATATATTTATATATATATATACTATATATATATTATATTTATATACCTTGAGTAGGGATCAGTGAGAAGTAATTAAAATAAAGAAGTGGTGAGAAGTGACTAAAACCACAAATTGAGATGCCAACGACTACATTAGATGCATTTTTATTTATTTAGATGCACCATTTTGAGTTTCGAACGTTAATTTGTTCGTTGTAGATGGTGCAAATTGTTTTCATGTTTTTCGGCACATGCATAGGTGCAAAAACAGAGAAAAATCATAATTGCTTCTAATATAGTATTGATTTAATTAAAAGTAGAAAATAACATTAGATGCGTTATATTGAATCTAAGATTATAGACATGCATCTAATTTAAGTCAGTGCATCTCGGATATTCGATTATTGTTACTTCTTATCCTTCTTATTTTATAGAAACTTTCTTCATTTGATCATAATCTATATACATATATATATAACACATATATATATACATATATTTATATATATATATATATATATATATATATAATATATATATATACTAGTTGCAAAACCCGCCATGACTTGTGATTATTGTTTTTATTTTTATTTTTTGCTAAATATTTTTAAAAAAAAATTCTTTATTATAGAAACATTTTTTAAACCATTTTGTTTATGTAATTGTTATTTTGTAATAAAGTTTTTAAGAATGAAAGTGGATCTATTGTTTGTTTGTCGAGGTTTACCGTGGTTTATTATATGTATAGCATAAGATATTGAATCATTTTTAATTGTCATTACGCATAAAAGGTTGTTTGCGCATCATATTAGATGATGCGGGTAATGTTCAAAACTAACAACTAAAATTTACAACTCAACTTCTTTTCTTTTAACATCTTTAGTGGGTAAGCCCGCCCGATGGCGTGCATGACTTTTAATTCTTATTTACATTTTTTAGTTTTAGTAATTAATAGTTTTTAAAACTTATATATTATACAAAGATTTTTTCAAGCATAGTAGCAATGTTTGTCATTTATTTTATGGTTTTTTAAGTAAATGTATAGAGTTTGTATTAAGTTTATTGAAAATTGTACATGACAAAGATTAAAAGGCTTGTACATTAAGTAATCAAAAAATAAAAGTTATCATTTTATAAACGTTGTTGTTTTATTTTTTTATTTTTTTGAAATAAATGTTTTTTAAGAAAAACTTGTATATAAGAGGATGTAATTTATCAATTTTTAAATAGGTCAAGTTTTTTAATTAGTTGGTAGATGTATTTTTGGGTATGATTATGATCGGATCTTTGAGTATAACACTCGATTATATTTGCGTTGCCATAACCATTAACACTACTTTTAAATCTAGATTAATTATTTTTATTTTTGAGACGTTTATGTTTGTAACGAATCTAAAAATACATAACTACTACTACCATTATATGTAGTTGATAAGTAATGTTTCTAAAA
The DNA here is from genome assembly GCA_026074375.1 of Tanacetum coccineum. Classification (NCBI taxonomy): domain Eukaryota; kingdom Viridiplantae; phylum Streptophyta; class Magnoliopsida; order Asterales; family Asteraceae; genus Tanacetum; species Tanacetum coccineum. The sequence goes on along the minus strand of BQNB010069507.1, from coordinate 6,143 downwards.
ATACAAAAGTACTAAACTTGACACACGAAACACCTCAAACCAAGGTTGTCAAACTCGCGAGTTTACACGTAAGATCGTACGATCTACGTGTCCACCTGATAAAATCATGTAGGATCGGTGTAGGATCGCATTAGAGGTAGGATCGCAAGTAGGATCGTAAACTCGCGCGTAAGATCGTAGGATCGCGTGTCGATACGAGTTTACCAAATTACTAAGTTACTAACTTATTGACTTACATACTTACTAGCCTATTACTTTTTTAGGCCCAAAAAAGAACAATACGAGTCCGCTGATCTCAGTAACAAGTATTGATGTTTCATTCCTAGATTTTCTAATCAATAAACCTAATTATCTACTTTCCCCAAATTTAAATTACATGAAACAAATTAGGGTTCTTCTTCTCATGTTTTAGTTACCTTAAGCAAAAAATTTCTTACATGTAATTGTTTTTTTTTCTTTTACCTTTACATAGTTTTAACTATTAACCTTTAGATTTTAATTCAGATAGCTTAATTGCAATGATACTAGTGAAGTACTTTGTTTTGAGACGTTTATTACGCATGTTATATAATTTTATTTCGCTAAATCGTGAATGTGACGATTAAAACTTGACTTTTTTGTGTTTTACTTTTACTTTGGTATTTTAAATTTGAACTTTGACATTTTCAAGAGGATATTATATAAATTTATATTTGATGATGAGTAGAAATAAAAATAGTTTGACTCGTTTATCCCTTGCTTTACAGAACATGATAAATTGGTAGGATCTTACGATCTCGATCCGATCTTACGATCTCGATCTTGCAAAGACAAAAACGATCTCAGGTGGGATCGCGATCTTGACAGCCTTGCCTCAAACATAGTCACACAATATATTGGACATTTAACACTTCACACTTAAGTTACACATAGTTTTATCATCAGAATCAGCTGCAGGCTTTAACTTTACTGACGAATAGGTGTGCTCTTGGATATTTATCTTTTTGTGTTACTAAATTTATTATATGTCATGTTTTGCTTTTTGTTGCAAACTTATCATTAATTTTGCAAAAATTATTCGTACCATTCGCTATAAAAATGTACTATGAACTCCCACATTTATATTTGCAACAACCGAAACTATCTATTTTTCTATCGTAGTCGGTGAAGTGGGACCAACGTGGCTTTGCTTCAGCAATGGGGCCAGCAGCATTGGAACTCCTTGCAACTGGGTTGGATGGTTATTCCAACCAAGCAAAGAAGGTCGAAGAGCTATTTGGAAAAATCTGGCCACCACCAAATGTCTGAGTAACAGGATCGAAAGTTTATCAACTCCATCTCGTATGTTCTTTATGCTTTGTAATCCTCATTTTGAAATAGCTATACTACTTGTTTTATAACTCCTTTGGCATCAACGTTTTCTTTGATGATAATGAGATGAGAGATTGTCATAATGTTCTACCCTTTTAAAGTCGCATTAGACCCGCCTTAATGGATAAAAAATAGTGATGTGTTTAGATATTAAAGAAAAGTCGTTGGTTTGGTCCAAGCAGGACCATTTTACACGTTTTCATGAATCTGCCCAGTTAGTTATATCCCGTTTACATAACTGTATATGGTCTTGGATTATAAAACTATGATGTAGTTGTTAAGTAATACAAAGAATTATAACTGGTTTTCTGTACCAAGTCACGTAATCTCGACTCTATTATTAATGGACCTGCTGAAATATATAGCATATCTATGCTAACCTTGTTTAAATTATTTATGGTTTGTCTGATTATTAGCATGTTTTTGATAATTCACTTAACAATATAAGAATGAGGTTTAAGCTTTTACATATGACTTCTCCTCACAAGACTTTATCATTCAACTAAGCATAAAATTTGTATAACACCACGTCGAGTAGACCTGGAGTCCATCCTATGTACGTTATCGAATGCATGAAACCGGCCTAATTCAAAGATGGAACACTAAGCGATCTCACTTTCTAATGCCATCCAAAGATATGCGTGGAACATCTTCCTCAAAAGTTGGTATCACCTAATAATAGAAGCATGATCGATCAGGAGCACGATACCATAACTTTTCATTTTTCCAAACCATATGATAAAAGGAGATATACCTCATGGAAACATAGTCAGTAAAAATATTTTCTGTGTCCCTACATAATTGTAATAGAGTGAATGCCAGTCTTAAACTGTGTGAATAACACTGATAATTTTCACATGATCGGTATAATATAACTCAAAAGAACCACCATTTTTCTTCTTTATAGCTTCAAATATTCGGCCACATAATATCCAGTTGTGTAACCATCCCAATTGACCTATAAATACATGAAATACATTAAACTCCCTCACAGTTTAAATTTTTTCTCTTACTGTCTCATGTGAAACTTTCTTCCTATGTTTTTTCTGTGATTTGTGATAATTAAGATGGTGAAAATATCCAACCTTGACTTAAAAGCATCAAACAATACAACCTTGACTTAAAAGCAACATGGAATTGCTTAGAAGCAGCTGGAATAAGTAGATAAGCAATTTGTTTGAGATTGCTTATCTGCTTTGAATTGATACAGGTAACAACTCAGAATAACTTGAACTTTTTACAAATCAATGGCCCTTCCAACCATGTTTCCCATTGTCTTAACTATTACACGATGGATATTCGTGTCATACGTTGCTCGGCCTGAGCAAGAAGGTGAGCATCCGCAATCCTATCAGCTCCAAACCCTGTCTGAAGCTTTGCAAGCCCAGCTCCTTTTCACTCCCGTTGATGATGAAATATACACATTGATCATAAGGGTACCCTGCAAGCTCAGTCAAGTCCTATTCTGAGTTTTGCCCCGTTTTTCTAATCCGACTCATTCGACTCGTTTGAAACCAAACACCGACCATATTACTTATTCAATAGTAACATTTTGCTTTTATCATATAAAATAAAAACAAAATGCATTCTTTTTCAAATAACATGTAGAAGTAAAATATAAAGAAGATAAACGTACCAACTGATGTGATATCGTTAGTAAAAGATTCAGCTGCATATGTCTCGTCATCACCAAAACTTTCAATAAAGCGCCCGTCCCTTGTAAGAAATTGCTAATAATTTCTTTCTTAGATAAACAGCCCCTTGATCCAGCCTGGTGAACAACATTAAATCAAAATGTTAACAGAAAATCACGAGATAAACAACAGACGAAATAGAACATATATAGATACAACATCCAATGGCAACGGTTCAGCGGTGTCTGAAAACATGTTTTAAAGCTAAGGATTTACAACTCATCTACTACATTAGATGATATTTAAATGGTGATTCACCTATAATCTTGTCTTCTAGTGAAATTTATAGTCTAGTAATCCTGAGTGAGAAAGGGTATTAGGTTGAGATGAGATGCGAACATATCAGTCTCACAGAAGTCTTCCACGAAGTCACTTGACATCACTTCTGCATAACGAAGCAGAACAGGCCAGTGATTTCCTTTTGATTTTTGAACCTTTTGATGACGTTCCTCCTGGACTTTTAGATGAATATAAAAAAATGGAAGTCATCACCGTTAATTGGAATTGGAATAAGGAGGGGAGATGCTTTACTTCTTCAATGTAATCTGCATATAAAATAACTGATATAACTGATATCATTTCTTGTTAATAATAACTGATATCACTTCTTCAGATGCTTTCTTACAGTCCTGGAAAGAGGAGTCTCCATATGCCTGGCAAAGTTCAAGATAAAGAGCATTAAAATAAATGAATGTCACGGATGAATCACAAATAAGGTCTTATGAGTGTGAGGCAGATAGAACACATAAAACTTGATATAATGATCAAACAACCAGTAAATTAACCTTAAATATTGGCATCGCTCCAGTGTAGAACCTCACTGCATCACCATATATAGAAAGTTACCAACATCATCTTTACTGTACTCGAACGTCATTTGTGTGAGATCATTGCTTCCAAACGAAAAGAACTCATTATCTTTTGCAATCTTCAGGTCAAAATATGAGATTCTGTAGAGAATGGAAGTGGTGACAGATTTCAAGGTTATACCCATCAGCAATCAGAGTAGCTCAACGAATCTTGATCATGGTGCCCACTTTGCACTCTAATGACAACCCCATCTCAGTAAAGACTTTCATTGCTACACCTCGAATCACACCAATTTCGTACCCTGTTGGTTGCTGTTGGTCCTTACTTAATGGGCTGTTTGGTTCAGTTTATATGGGTATATTCAACTGTGACGAACGCTCATTAGATTTTAATTTAGCAAAGTGTTTAGAGCTAATAGTATTTCTCTGTTGTGTGTATGTGTAGTAACTTAGTTATGAACAACTTCACTTTAGAAGGTTCAGAAAACGGGTGATTAAACCGAAATGCACTCTGATGTTTTCTCAAATACCAAAAGAAGAAAATTAATAGAGAAACGGTCTAAACCAGAATCTACATACATACAAACCCACAGTTACCTTTACGTGATGCGTAGATCTCAGCCAACTCAAATTATGATAGTTATATAGTAAACACTAATAAGTAGACTCGACTAAGGAATTCAAAAGACTACAGGAGAGGATAACTACCTACGGCTCCAATCCATTGATAACCAACAAAGACTCCAAAACTGGCAGGCTTATCCAAATTTCTTACCTCCCCAATCATTATATTTACTTGAGTAGTTGATTTCATTTGGCAACTAAAATCCCGGATAAGTCAATAACTCTTGAGATTTTGAACCACAATCTTATAAGGTGACTATAATACAAAATTATTGCACATTTAAAGTTTCCCATACTAACCGTAGTTGTTCGATGACTTCTCAAGCATTAGCTTACAATCCATAATAACCGCATGCACAACCATTACAGCTCCTACATCGTATAAAGCACCTGTGACAAGCTTCACATATGAAATGCTTGTTAGCTAATCATAACTCAAAGAGAAATAATATAAAAATGAAATGAATAGAAATCACACACCGAATTATCTAAAATGAAGGCCAATATACGGAAAGTTGTCATGAGCTGAGCCACAGAAGAGAGTAACCAAGAAAACGGGACTCAGTAATTGGATATAAGGAGGAACAATGGCTGCTTCTTGTGAGATCAAGGTAAAAGTCAAACATTTATGTTTGTGTGATTACAAAAGATATAGGTGTATAGGATTAAATATATACCTGAGTTGTGCACAAGATGTAGCCGACCAAGCCTTCCAAGACTTTAGCTCGTTCGTCCTTGTCCTCTTCAGAAAACATTTTTTCAACTGACAATGGCTCTGCCTCAATGCTTCTGGCATGGTGTCGACTACAGATTCATACCGTTTCATAACGAAACTTGAAGAAGCCATACTGAGTTTTTGAGTTTCTTAAGAGTAAAGATACACGAGATAAGTGGATAGTATAATTAAGCTATTGTGTCATTATTACCAACACAGACCAAGATAACCTCCTGATATCCAATTAAAAACCACCACCACCAAGTTAGTTAGTTAGTATATAAAAGTTTAATAAAATAGAATAACAAAAGAATAGGATTACATGGGCAGCCATCATGGATTGGATTGAATTGATGATTGTTCCTACATACAGAATCGATCAGACCACCTGCAACATCAAAAGAATCTTACAATGGATATATGGACTGAATTTGCACATCAGCAGGGAATAATTTTCATTCCTCGGAGAAAATTTAAGCTTGTCTTTCAGCAATAGAATCGATTAGTTGTATATCCTTTGCTACCTGTTCATCGACACTACCAGGAGAGATAGCTATATCATCAACAGGGTATGGAACTATAGATTTTATATATGAGTAACTCATAAAGAAAAAGATCATGTAAAAGAAGGGCATCGATAAAATTGATATAAACCTCCACTCTACAATAAGACGGAGCATCTCTGTCCTTTATTCATAACTTCCTCTTCCCTACAACAAAGTATCAGCTTAAGCAGAGTTCAAGAGAGAAACCTATAGTCCTGATAACCTAAAAAGGATACAAAAATAGGTCAGACTGTCATATGTGAAGACCTAAGTCGAAAATAGTGAATTTACAAAAAGATATAGAGAATAGAACTACTGGAATATTCCTGTCTTCATTATTCCAGAAGATGATTCCCGTAACTGTGTATTGTAAATTTATCAAACACCCAAATTTAAGAATTTAACC
>BQNB010069506.1:0-10504 GCA_026074375.1 Tanacetum coccineum | reverse complement strand
AACAACTTTTAGATTGGATTCGACAAAACAAAACTAGCATAAATTGTTACTAAGTCTTTTTTAATAAAGCAATGTTAAGTCTAAAGCCATGCATTATTTGCATGCATAATATTAGACTAAGGACTTGATGACGTACCCTCCGCACTGCTAACAAGCGTTACCATCACTCTGGTATGTAGCTTATCATTTGTACAAAGGGTGATGAAGTACCCTCCTAAAGGACGAAGCATGGCCTCCATCCTACATATAATTCTACATTATGAACTCAAATGTTGGTGTAAAGTTATTCACAGTGGCTACCTCAAGGGAATCCACCAACCTTCACCTAAAACACTTATGGGGTCTAACCTCTGTTGAGTTTGGAGCCCCTTCCACCATGATTCGAAGCCTCCTTTGTCAAGGTTCGAAGCCACCCATGACCTCTCTAACCGCCTACCCCACACCTCTATCATTATGCATATACATGGGGAAGCAAGCACATAGGTAGTATCTTAGCTTTACCTGTGATATATCATTTCTTCTACTTTATATTTATAACATAATCACCATGATTGATTCTAAACAGTAAGAGGCACGCTCCCTAGGGCTTCCCCCGGGCTTCGTATAAACATAGTGTATTCTATACTTATTTTTAGCGTTATCTTGTACTCAGTATCTCTTCCATACCCCCTAATCTCTGTCAATTCACATTGACGGTCTAGTTATGTGCAATTCTTTTGGTACATCAAAGAGGATTTTAGGATTAGAACATATGTAATAATCTTAATCCATACTCTAATGAGTGAATTAAAGAATTAATTAAGTAGGTTTTAAAAATGATTTATAGTATAGTATGGTCGCCAAAATCCCCTTAGGTGGGGAGGGGTTTTCTGGTATCTGTTTGTTTTATGACTGATGTGGTGGGTTGCAACGCAAAAGTTTTACAACCATCCTAGGCAGTGTACCTAACCGTTTTAGTATAGTATAGGCAAGACTCAAGGGGTTATTATCGTTCTCTAGGGGAATTGTTTGGGTAGGCTTTAAATGTATGGTTACTAAGGTCTAGAGGTGAGAGAAGAATATTTTTATGTTTTTATATTTTATGAAAGGAAGCAAAATCTTGGGTTTGAAGGGAGTTTAATTAAACTAATAAACTACTCCTAAATCTATACTAACTGCAAAAAGTAAAGAGATAGAATAACTGTATGGTTAAAGAAGTGTGTTTAACCTTAATCTTTGGTACTACTCCCTAGTTGTTTCTCTAATTTTATTAAATGTCTCCCTGTAGTATAATGTGTAAGTATCTAATAGGTAAAACCTAATCAGATCCACCCCAAAATGGTAAGTAGTATGAAGACTATTGCAGTTGGATATCCTATCCTAGCTTTCGCTTTACAATTAAGTAGCTGTTCTTCTAAAGCATAACGTCACATCATTAAAAAAGAAAGTAATAACAAATAGAAAAAACATTGGGTTTCATGCAATTCATAAGCAAAACACAATTTAGATTTAGCCAAACATGTTAATTTAAAGCAAAGAACAATTACTCAAACAACACATATACATATCGAATGATTAAAAGGGATAAAAAACTTCACTTCAATTAAACATGAAGTTATGATGAGAGTACAAGGGTTAAAAACCACTAAAAATCAACCTATATGTCTGCTCAAAGTGTACTACGATTTCCACACTGGGTTTCCACAAAAAACATGAAAAATGGGTTTGTATATATTGGGAATAAGTCACGATGAGTCGCTTGTTTAATTTGCGGGACATGTCATCTCGCAGAGGTCTTCTATGGGCTTCTCAATGTCGGTACGCTCTAAGATCGTCACAAAGATCTTAAACGTGTTTTGAACACTTGACTTCATCACAAGGAATTGTGTCGTCGTCTCGTCGATCTGTTGCCATCTCTTGTTCATTTTTATGTAAAGTTGCAATCTTGGCATTTCTTCCCAAATTGAGTACAATTCACGTTTATTCCTCCAATGGCTTCAAAATGCTAAAACAACAAAAAGAAATGATTAAGCACAATAAATAGGGATAATTGCATGATTTTGGGGGTTAAATAACCTTAAAAAATGTATAAAATAACACCTCATCAAATACCCTTACACTTGGGATTTGCTTGTCATCAAGTAAATGGGTATTTCTACCTAGTAAATTGCAAAGTCAGGGGCATTTAACATACTCAATAAATATAATTTATGGAACAACCGGATAGACCTCGTAATTAAAAGCACAGAAATTATATACTAGCACCACACATACGTGTTTGGATTCTCTCATTCTCTCAAGTGTAATAATGAATTATAACAATATAGTAAACAGAAGAAATAACACTCACTACCTGTCATAGTATATAAGTTAGCATAAGCTTGATAAATGATCAAAACCTCCACCACTTTGGCGTAAGCACCTAGAAATTACTATCAAAGAGGTCTTTAAAGGGTTGTAACATAAGGTGTAGGGTAAAGGGAACATGGTTGGGGATATTTGGGGGAATTTTGACTGGTGGCAAGCTAATTAGTTACAAGAATACATGTAAAAGGCGTTGCTAAGCTAAGACTCGACGAAAGTAGGACAAATATACAAAACTCTACATCAAACTCTTTTTTTTCTTTTCTTGACTCTTTCTTGAACATAAACAATATCCAGATGGCAAGCCCGTATTCCCTAACATATTTTTTGCTTTTTTATTGATATAAAATATATTATATATATATATATATATATATACTATAAATATATAGTATATATATATAAATATATGATATATATATATATATAACACACATTTTTTGCGCTGCCAAAATGCAAAAACATAAACAATAATACACACTACATGATTTGGGGCTTTATAGTTGCACCACCCGTACACTTGAGTTTTATAAACAACTCAATAATAAACTAACTAAATAGACCCTAATTAGAGGATCCATAAACATGGAGTGAATTAAGCATGTATGGAGGTAATAAATTTTGACTTTCTATCCCATTTCTCAATATAATGAAAACACTACCATGAACCCCCAATCGTAATCAGAAAAAACTGTATATCACTAATAATGACTCGACTTAGCAACCATGTACTCAAGTAAACAATTAACTAGGGTTTAACAAGTGTGATAACAATAATATACTAAAATTAAATACATATAAGGAAGGCTAAGGCGATTTGAGTGTAACATTTTGGTAGGGTGTAAACACTGCTCTTCATTAATAATCTGGAATCCACGAGAACATTACGAAAAGCGCGAATTGGATAGGCTCGGAAGGGTGTACTAAGGGTATCTTGCACTAAAAATGAGTGCATAGCAAGGGTGTGGGGGTAGTTATATAATTGAGGAGATCATTATAACTATAAGAAATAAAGGCTATAAACAAAGGTTTCACCTAATGCCTCTTATCAATTAGTAAATCTTAATCATAAGAATGCGATCTCACCAGCAGTCTCAAGATGAATCGCCAAAGCATGTTCTAAAATTTATAAAACTACAAGTACACTCTCATAAGCATTAAAAATGAATGCTTATATTCCTAAAGATATAGGATGGAACCTCACATTTTTAGGGTAGCACTTTTTAGTGGTAGGTTTTTTATGCTAGTCATATAACTTCTATCCATGAGACACTTCTAATACTACAGTTTCACTTATATATGCCATAATGTTTTAAAAATTTATGCTAAAATTCTTGTCCTAAACTATGTTACGGTATATTACTCATCATTTTAAGACAAAGAAAATGCAATTGAAGGAATAGTTTCTAAGGCTTTTATTTCCCCTACACTTATTTTGAACATTGCCCCTAATATTCTAAGAGTACCCGAAAATGAATAAAGGGAAAAAAAGAAAAGCGAGAGAAACTAATACTCCCCTTATTTTGCTTAATATTAGAGAAGAAACAAGATAATCCTGGCTAAATCGTCATCCAATAATCTTCCAAATGAAAATCCAAAGATCTTCCTGACTCACCTCATCTAATATAACCTAAAAATCAAAGATAAGAACAACTATACCAAGCATAAAATTTCACGTGAAAATAATATACAACCCTGTTAATCATGGACTAAAGACCTAAGAAAGTAATAAAGATAGAATGTTAGTACTAATGTAATCGTGGCTTTCTACAAAAGTTTGGGAAATTAAAAATTCTAAAAATTAAACAAAAATTTGGAAAAACAAAAATTTCTAAAGTGCAACAGTGGCAACGCCGTCAAGATAAAATCTTGACGCCGTCTCCACGTACTGTGAAAATTTATTTCTTCATTTCTTGGAAAAATTTCTTCAAACATATCCTATTAATGATTTCATGGAAAAAATTTAATGCATATGCCAAAAAAGGATAATACAAACATATGACTCAAAACAAATAATAAAACATAAAAGTGTGAATTAATTTAAAGTTATTTATTTTATATGTTTGAAAAAAATTTGGTTCTTAGAAATCGGATATTCTCCCCTACACTTATTTTATGCAAAATACATTTGATTGCAATCAAAACGAGGTTAAATACAAAACAAAGCATGATTGCATTTATCAAACATACAAAAACAAACAATAAAGATAAAACACACGACACTCCTAAAATGCATGAAATAAAAGATTGAGTTGCCTCTCAATAAGCGCTTTTCTTTATTAACGAGTCTTCTAGCTAGACTCGGAGTCACGCTACTAGGAATCATGAAAATATTCTAAATCGATGATCTCGCTTGGATTCTCTTTCTTGGATAATTTCCTTGTTGTGGGAATTGATTGAAATGTTCTATTAAATTTCTCTCCAAGAAATGTTCTATTTATTCAATCTTAATGTGTCACACACCATCTCTTTCTTTTGGTGGCTTTTTCCAATCTATTTTCTTTTCTATTAACTCTTTCGACTCCCACATATTTCTCTTTAAATTGATAGGTGTAGTTCTTAAGAATTCTACCATCTTTCTAAACACTATGACATCCTTAAAGGGGTTGAGTTCGGCATCCCTAGCAATGTCCTATTCTCCAGGCAAATAGTAATTTATAAAGTCTTTTTTTGCGTAGTAAGGTGGTTGGGCACCTATCACATCCATACTAGATCGTGGTTCATAAGACGCTCGTTTTCCTAGATTAGTCCAATAGGGTACATCCTTAGCACCTAGGTCGATTTCTTTAACTTCAAATATTTACCCAGTAATTCATTCTCCTATCGCTATTTTGGCTTTCTTACAATCTATTACGACACTAGCGGTTGCTAAAAATCCTCTTCCTACAAGTAAAGGGCACGTAGGGTCATTTTTCATATCAACGACATAAAAGTCCTCCAACAGTTTCAACTTTCCTACGTGAATTTCTACATTACTTACACCTCCTACGAGATATGACTTAGTTCCATCCGTTAATCCTAGGACATTATCGGTCTCTTCTAAGAATCTAATTTTAAGCTTTTTGAAGAGATATAATGGGATTATATTCACATAAGACCCTAAATCGGCTAATGTATCAAAAGGCTTGGAGTCTCCTAGTCTACAAGGCAAGGTAAATAATATGGGATCCTTCATTTTCTTTGGCATTTCGCCTTTAATGAATGCCAACCCATTTTTACCTAACTCTAAACTCTCTACATATTTATCCAAAATTGCATTGTACATTGGAGCATGAGCTAGAACTTCAAGAACCGGTAAGTTAAGATGCAAATCAATAATTTATTCTTCTAGCTTTTTGGGTACTTTTGGGCTTTGTAGTTCCTATTTTATTGATCGTTAGAGTTTTAACTTGTAGTTGGTCTTTTTTAAAATCATTTGTTGGTTTGAAACACGTTTTAATAGCATTGATCGAATTGAAGGGACGGGATGAGCTTTGGGGATCTTCCATCGGATAAGAATGAGCAGACAAAACCTAAGAGGTGGGGTTAACATTTATTTTGGGTTCTTAACGTATTATTGGGATGTGCTCCATCATTTCGGTCATTTATGGCCTTCTAAATTGTTGTCATTTTATTTAGTCATACTCGGTTTGTTGTTGTTTGAAATCGGATTCAAACTTAGATAACATAGCATCTTGAGATGGCATAAAAAATTTAACACTATCATTCGAGTTTTAATTGATTATTAAAAATTTTGAGGGATTGTTGTTTGAAGGGGCTGATTCTGGAATTAACCCATTAGGTAGTATTTGAAAATTGTTTTGAGAATTTGAGGTTGCTCACTAAGTTTTGGTGACTTTTGCATGATGGATTATAGGGTATCACAAGATTATTTTGCTCGAGTTGAAAGTGAACACTTACCTCCCTCTTTGGTCGGTAGGCGAGGATTAACAAAAAGCTTGCTCTGAGTTTTTCTATGCAATATTGAGTGTCGTGGGGACCACCACAAATCTCACATGAAGAAGCGATTTTGTTCACTTGAACGGATGGTTTAGGAGCAATGTGAGCTTCCATCAAGCGTTGGACTTGATTTTCAAGCTCAATGAGACGACGGTCGGATGCATTTGGGACATCATGAGGCAAAGAGATTGCCTTGACCGGTTTAGCGAAGTCTCTTGGGTCATTCCAACTTTCATTGTCATAGAGGGCGAGGTCCTCTATAAGTTGCCAAGATTTCTTGATGTTTTTTTCATAGCTTACCACCGACCGATTGATCGATAGTGAGCCTCTGTGGCGAGATTGACATGGTCATAAAAGATTTGGACTTTGAGCTAAAGATCGAGACCATGATGAGGGACTTTTTAAAGTGAGTCCTTGAAACGAGTCTATGCTTCAGAAAGAGATTCACCTTGATGTTGTTGGAACATCAAGATGTCATTTCTAAGTTTGGTAGTTCTTCCCGATGGGAAAAATAAGCAAGGAAATGGGTAGTGAGATCCTCCCAAGTGGAGATGGATCCCGTGGAAGACGTTCAAGCCAATTGCTAGCTTGATCGCGAAGGGAAAATTAAAATAAACGCAGTCGCGTTCTTTCCCTATTTTCAACATTAAGGTCAAGTGAGTTCATAATTTTTAGAAAATCCTTAATTGTGATTTCGATCCTTGGGACCAAAAGGCCATGGTTCTAACATCCATTTTGCACCAATCGAATGGTGTCGGATAGTAGAGGCACCACATTATTCCAGTCGGGAAGCTCCATGGTGTTTCGATAGCCCTCGTGGATTGGTCAAGAATAATATCCTAAAGTACGGTTTGGATTTCCATTTTCCATGATGGTCAATGAAAAGGAAGGGTTTACAAAACAAATAGGACGAAGAAAAGATAAACTAGGAGAAAAATATACTAAAAAGAAAATTAAAATCTCACTTGATAGGAATCTAGTGAGTTGACCTAAGCTAGATAGAATCCGAAACCTAGACTATTCCCTAGTAGTGACGCCAAAAACTTGACGCGGTGGGTTGCAAATTGAAGTTTTACAATCCCCTAGGCAGTATCTTAACCATGTAGTGTTGTATAGGCAGACTCGGGGGTATTAATCGTTCTCTGGGGTATATTTTAGGTAGGCTCGAAGTGTATGGTTATAAGGTCTAGAGTGATTGAGAGAAGAATATTTTTGTGTTTTTATATTTTATGAAAGCAAGTAAAATCACGGGTTTGAAGAGGGTTTGATTAAACTAAGTAACTACTCCTAATTCTATACTAACTGTAGAAAATTAAAGTGATGGAAAAACTCGTATGGTTAAACAAGTGTGTTTACCTAATCATGCACTACTCTCTAGTTGTCTTCTCTAATTTTATTACCTGACACCCTCGTAATGAAATGTGTAAGTATCAAATAAATTAAACACCTAACTTCGAATCAGCCAAATAGCAAGGTAGTATGAAGACTTTGCCTAAGTATCCTCCTTAATTAGTTCGTGTTTCCTTAGACTATCTTTGCTTTACAAATTAAGAGCTAGTTTTCTAAATCCTAACACGCACATCATTTAACATAAGTTATAACAAAGATATACAACTAGGTTTCATGCAATCATAGCCTAAACACAATTTAGATATAGCCAAGCATGTTAATTGAAAAGCGTAAGAACAATTAATCAAACGATACATAAAACATATTCGAATGATTAAAAGGAAAATTAAAGGGATAAAGAACTTCACTTCAATTAAACATGGAGTTATGATGAGAGTACAAGGGTTAAGAAACCCTAAAAATCGACCTATATGTTTGCTCCAAAGCTTACTAACGATTTTCACACGATTTTCCCACATAAAACATGAAAAATAGGGTTTGTATATATAGGGAATAAGTCGTGACAACGTCCCTTGTTAATTGCGACGTCGTAAACCCGCAGAATCTTCTATGGGTTTCTCAATATCGGCTACACCGACGTCGTTACAAAAGATCTTGACGTCGTCTCTTGAACACTTTGACGTCATCACAAGGAATTGTGACGCCGTCTCTACGAACTGTATGCCATCTCTTGATCATCTTCATGTAAAGTTTCAATCTTGACCTGTTTCTTCCCAAATTGAGTCCAAGTCACGTGTATTTCCTTCAAATGCCTTCCAAATGCATTCCAAATGCTAAAACAACAAAAATAAATGATTAAGCACAATAAATAGGGACAGGGGCGGACCTAGGGGGTTCCCGAGGGTCCACGAGAACCCGATGGATGTTTGTCACTTAATGTAATTTTTTGTAAAAGTTCTTGATTTTTTGTAAATAAACCCAGTTCCAAAATTTTGTGTCACGTAAATATAACTTAATCCGAAATTTTGGGTATTGGGATATATAAAACTTTTATTGGCAAATTTCGAATATCTAAATCGAAAAAACTTAGCTAAAATAAGCATTCTAACATAAAACCGTCATCGCAAATTTTGGATATCCAAATTAGTAATATAACTAGTTATTAACAAGTTCCTCAAAATTTTAAACTGACAAAAAAATTATTGTCGAAAATGTCACATTCGCATTAGTCCATAAAAATCCATGAGACGATTCCAATGGCGGACCTAGGGGGTTCCCGGGGGTTCATGGGAACCTGATGGATGTTTATCGCGTAATGTAATTTTTTTGTAAAAGTTCCTGATTTTTTCAAAATGAAGCCGGTTCCAAAATTTTGTGTCACGTAAAAGTTACTTAATCCGAAATTTTGGGTATTCGGATATATAAAACTTTTATCAAGAATTTCGGATATATGAATTAAAAAACTTAGCTAAAATAATTGGTATAACATAGAATCGTCTTCGTAAATTTTGGATTGCCAAATTTGTGATATAACTAGTTATTAACAAGTCTCTTAATTGACAACAAAAAATCATTGTTAAAAATGTCTCATTTTATATTTTCGCTTTAGTCCACAAAAAGCCATGAGACGATTTTGATGCCATAATGATCGTATTTACCCCTTTGACAAATCTTTTTATATTAAATAACTGTCTAAATTCATGCAGTAACTGTTTGTGAAAGAGATTTCAAACTTATTGAAAATATAGCCCTCTAATGAAAAAATTAAAAACCTAACAACAAAAACCAAAAACCGAAAAGACCAAACATAACTTTTGGTTCGGGGTTTGGTTTTAGTCACCCCTGATCAAAACCATTTATACTCGTTAAAAAGTTTATGTGCACCTGATGACTTAGTGTTTTGGGTCCACCTCTGAAGAACAATTACTATAATTATTATGACACCAACAACTGTTGTAGTAACTATTGTCACAATGTGCTTTCTGTTGTTCTTTTTCCCTGCTAATGGTATTAAAGATGATGATGGGGGTTGCTGGAAGGAATACTGTTGTTATAACTTACATTATAGAAACAAAATATATGATACCGAATAGTACACAAAGGTCTATCAACTCTCCCTAGCCAGCTGTTATTTAAAATATCCGATACATCTTATAGAATCGTCTAAGCAAATATTGCATTGCTCCTTGGGTATATCAGGTGGACACTGCGTAAGACCGTAAATCGTTTTAAACTTTGGCCCCCTTATTTGACCAGTTGCAAACCTCTTTAGCGGACTCTCATTGATGATTGCAGTCACAAGCATTTCCAGCAAGTTTCTAAGAGCCTCGTTGAATTGATCGTCTATTGATGCAGACGAATCATCTTTCCAAAATCCGTCAAAACCCACTATGGGATCGTCCCTCCAATCAGAACTATTACTGTATGTTAAATAGTATATATTGTAGTACCCAATAACAGCAATACCATGGGGACAAGTTTTTCTCAACTCAACAATGGCTTTACTGAGACAACTCTCACACTCGTCTTGAGTTATATCTCCTTGACATAGAGCCGATGTATAAACTTTGTCTATGCCTCGGCCGGTTGAAAAAAAGAAGAACCCATACCCATTGTTAGTGCTTCTGAGGATGGAGAGAGCGGTGTCGAGATTATTTTTATATGTGTTGTTGTCTATATAGTTAGCTATGTTAAAGTCGTTAGTACAGTAACTTTCATTATAATTAAGTTAAGCTATTGTGGTGTTTAAATAGCAGAAAATGAAGAAGAACCTTCTAGCATGAACATGTTAGGGTTGTGTTGATGCATCTTAGTAAGGGGATTGAGTTGGATCGGATTGACAAGGGATATATATATATATATATATATATAG
>BQNB010069505.1:0-33466 GCA_026074375.1 Tanacetum coccineum | reverse complement strand
TTTGGCATTTTAAGTCCGTTTTTGGTTATTTTAGCTCGTTTTTAAAGGCAAAAGGTATGTGTAATTAAGCACATACCAAAACCGAATGAGAAGAACCGAAGTAGATAACCGAACTAGCAGAACCGAATAAGCTGTTTACTTTGGGAACCGAACTAACTATTCTTATTTGGGAACCGAACGAGTTATTTTCTTTGGGAACCGAACTAGCTAGGACCAAACAAGTCAACCGAACTAGAATATTCAAGTGAACCGAACGAGCTTTACTCACGTTGGGACCGAACGAGTTAATCTTTATCGGCCGAACTAGTTTGAACCAAACAAGTAGGACCGAACGAGTAGGACCGAACGAGTATGACTGAACTAGTTAATTTTTGTCAACCGATCTAGTGAAACCAAATTAAGTTTAAACTTAACAACTCATTTTTAAATTATATGGTTATTTCTTTGACTTGTAAAATCCCGTGAAACAAACATTTGTTTTCCCGGTTTTGTCGAGAATTGTAAAATCCTGTATAGTTTCATTTCAAGACTCAATAATCACATAACCAAACACAATTTCTTTCTACCACCGATCGATCAATTTGTAATCTTTTTGATACCACAATGACGACTCTTGCCGATAAGTCACTTCTTTCAGGAGGAGACAACAAACCACCAATGCTTGAAAAACACTTGTATGATTCTTGGAAGAGCCGAATGGAATTGTATATGTTGAATAGACCTCATGGAAGAATGATTCTTGCCTCTGTTGAAAAAGGTCCACTCGTTTGGCCATCAATCACTATGGATGGTGTAACAAGACTTAAGGAATATACTGAACTTACTCCCGCTGAAGCCATTCAAGCTGATTGTGACATCAAAGTAATTAACATCATTCTCCAAGGCCTTTCAACTGAAATCTATGCTCTTGTAAGTCAACATCGTATAGCCAAGGATCTTTGGGAGAAGATTAAACTGCTGATGCAAGAAACGTCGTTAACGAAACAAGAACGAGAGTGCAAGCTATATGATGAATTCGATAAATTCACTTACAAGAAAGGAGAGTCGTTACATGAGTACTACTTGAGGTTCACTCTGCTACTCAATGATATGAACATCTACAAGATGCCACTGGAGCAATTTCAAGTTAATACCAAGTTTTTAAACACTCTACCTGATAAATGGAGCAAATTTGTTACTGACGTTAAATTAGTCAAAGACTTGCATACTACCAATATTGATCAGCTTCATGCTTACCAGGAACAACATGAACGACATGCAAATGAAGTTCGTTTGATGCATGAACGTAACTCCGATCCTCTTGCTTTAGTTGCATCCACAGTTAATCAGTTTTTCGGGGGGGGGCTTTATCAATTCTCATCCACACAACTTACCAAACTCTCAACCTCAACATCATGCTTCACCATATCAGTCTTCACAGTTTGTAACACCTTATCAGAATCAACAATTCACAACCAATCAATCAACACCTCTTTCAATCACTTATCCATCAAATGAGTACCCATTCTCTGTTCCACCAACAACGTTATTCTCCAAATCATCAATCATACAATTGGCATATGCTCCTATAACTTACCGAACATTCAACACTCTGAATTTTCCACCCGACTATAAGTCTAATTGTTCCAGTGTTCCAGAAAGGGGATGATCCAATTGATGCGATCAATCACATGATGTCATTCTTAACTGCTGTTGTCACATCCCGGTATCCTACTACCAACAATCAGCTAAGGACTTCGTCAAACCTCATCAACAAGTACCTTCTATTGATGGAAAAGTAACTGTGCAACCTGTTAAGGGGGAGACAAACTACTTATGATGCGTGGAAACAACATGATAATAACACCTGGAGCAAGTGGAAGCAACAAAGGAAAACAAAGAACTTTCATCTATTACAATTAGCAAACGGGAGGGTCATATTGCAAAGCAGTGTACTAAGCCAAAGAGGAAAGTATGAAACATTGGTTCCAATGATAAAGTGTTGTTGTTTTCAAGTCAAGCAAGTGGTCAAGTATTAACAGAGGAAGAAATAGCATTTTTTGCAGATTCCAGGATTCTTGACATCAAAAACCTCATCAGACTGTCATTACCCACTATGCTACTTATCAAGCCGATGTCTGGATGCTATGACTCTGATTGTGATAAAACTCACTCAGCTAAAGGTCTCTAGGAGATCTTTCCTGGAATGGCTCATATGCACTCACTGAGGTACACAATCTTAGATAATCTGACATATGATGTATTCAATCAAAGTGAGCAGATAATGACGTCTTTTGAACAGTCTAATGATGGAGTAGACAGAAAAGAAATATCCAGTTGATAGCATATCATTCTTATTCTCAGTATCTGTATATGAGGTGAAACCACAGGAATTGTCCAGAATTCTAACTCTTCTGCTCAACAAGATGTCCTGATTTATCTTGTTTGAACAATTAAATACCCATGTGATGCACTAACCAATGTTAATCTGAATATTAAAGTGCCAATAAAGCTCTTGTTCTACCGGCTTGACAGATTAAAAGAAGAGGTTAAAGGATTGAAAGAAATGCAAAATGTTGAAAATAGTTTTTCAGGATCAAATGAACAGTATGCCGAGATTGTACGTCTTAAGCAAACTCTTTTTGAACAAGTGCAAGAAAAGGATTCTTTAATGAAAATAGTTTCTGATCTCAAAAATGTTTTAAAAATGGAAGAAAACATTAAATTATTGGAATAGAGAAATTGCTTTAGAAAAAGAAAATTAAGCAACGTGATAATATCATTTTTAAAAGAGGTTCAATCGCGGCAAACTGTTTCATATGATGACTAAATCAAAATTTGTTTGATCCATTCCACACAAACAAGCTATCGGGTTGAAAAACCTTTCTATTGAAGAAAAGTTTGGGAGTCAAAGCCAAAACTGTATGACGGGAATGTCATTCTTAAAATGGATGATGTTGTGATTCTTGATTCCAAAGAGACATTAATGCTTTGTGAAGAGAGTCGTTCAAAAATTATTTTGAAAGAACAAGATCCAATGGTTGTAAAACATAAAGTGAACACTAAACCCATTAATTATGCTATTCCTAATAACGATTACAACAAACGATTTGTTTGACAATCTGATTTATATAGTGAACATGCCTATTGGAAAGCGACTTCGGTCCCAACTTTAGACCCATCACATTCTTCCACAACCATCAAAGTTGAGGTTCTAAAAGAACTTCCAAAAGTAAGTATGGTGTTTACTAGCTTGAAAGAGCTTAAACGCTACCTTACTGGCTTTGATCTGGTTGTCAAAGAAAGAACCACTACTACAGCTATCACTGAGGGCACGTGGGGGTTTAGAAACATACAAAGCTTGTTTTCGAGATGAATCATTCGTTTTATTAAAAATATTTAAAAGATATCTTCATAAACTTCAATCCAATACTTGGTTGAAGAACTTATGCGATGTCCAAAAGTCTTGTATCAATGGAATAGGCTGTCGAACAACATCGCTTGGAGTCTAGAACTTTCGAAGTTAAATTGAATCAGTTTTGAGTGAAAATGAACGACTCTTGGCCACAAGCCATTGATCATTGATATTGTAAAAAAACTGTTGTGAATTGGTCGGTGAATGTGGTTGTGAACTGTGAAATGAATGTCAAAGTTTCTCGAACTTAAGACTGAGGTTTCTCAACAAAAGGATTTTTGTTGATAAAGAACTTACGATAAAACTTTTTAAGAGTTTTACGACTCTTGAAAAACATTGCAACACTTTGGAAACTGATTCTCAACTAATAAGAAAATTTTCAACAGAAAATCAGTGTTGTAAATCAAAATTGCTCTAAGTTTTACTAAGTTGTTTTAAATTAAGTTGAATTGAGGAGCTCAGTCTCAAGCGAAAGACACAGTCATTGTTCAAGTTAAAAGAGCAAATTAGAGTCCTTAAAAGAATATGTGGATGATTAGTAACGTCAAAATAAGGGGGGGGGGACCAGGATGAAATTGAGACTCTTAACATTGAATTGGACATAAGAGTGACAAACGTGGTGATGAGTTGTGCATTTGAAAAACAGACTTAATAAGCAACTTTTATGACTTATTAAACAAAAACGTGTTTAATCAAAGATCAATGTGATGCGTTAATCAAACAAGTCAATATAAATGTCTGGGAAATCTATGTTTAAATGCAAAACTTCAGGAACAAGGTCTGGTCATAGCCAGCCCTAAAAAATGAGTTAAGAAACTTAAAGGAAATGCTTTAGAGAAGGAGGCTATTGAGGACCCACTCTGTTGATCCCAAAAGTCGTCTAAGGTATAATTTGGAACCATCACACCCAAATTTTGAATTTAAAAGGACTGCTCACGGCCTACTTATATTAAGCCACACTCAGGAGAGAAGCTTTAGTCCTTGTAGATATAGTCGAACATGCAAAGCAAATTATCATCAAGATTCACTTTTAGAGTCCGCTTTAGGTATACAAGTCTTCAGGGATTGCTTTCAAAATATGTAGGGACTCTGCCCTAGCATCAACAATTTTGATCCTTAATTAGTTGCGATCACACCGAGGAAAAAGGACAAGAAAGTTAGGTTTGCCGAATCACTCACATCCACAGAAAACACAAAAACAGACTCGACTTCAAACATAGGTTTCTATAACAAGCGTGTGTTGATTACAGGAGTAAGACTTTCTACTAGTGCTAGCGGCATCACAGCCTTTAAGCAAATACCAGGAATGATAGGATTCAGCAAACACCAAGTAGTAATTCGAAGAATAAAGTAGAAGATCACCCTAGGAACGTTAAATCTAGTTTGAATAAAAGGAATAGTACTGTTCAAGTTAATGGATCTGCGTCTGTGCAGAATTCCAAGAAACATGATAATTCTAATTATGTCTGTATTAACGGTGATGATTATGAGTGCATGTCTTCTGATAATTGCATGTCTTCTGATAATTTGTGTGTTTCTAATTCTATGAATGATGTGAAATTTCGTGCTAAATCTAAGAAGAGAAAATCTAAGAAAGAGATTTGGAAACCAACAGGAAAAGTGTTCAATAAGATGGGATATATTTGGAGACCTACCGGTCGGACCTTCACTATTGTAGGAAATGCGTGCCCTTTAACTAGGATTACCACTACTAATGAAGTGCCTTCTAGGAAACCAATAGTTCTAGAATCTGAATCACCCAAACCTGTGGTTAAATTGGTATACTCAAGGAAACCTAGGAAGAATAAGAATACTGAGTCCGTTAGCAAAACTAAGGTTATAAAACCAATGTCTGCTAACAAACAGGAACCCAGTAAATCCTGGGGATCCACAAAAACCAATATTCCATCTACTTCTCTTAATGAATGCAGGTTGTCCAAATCGTCCTCTGGTATTTGGACTCCGGTTGCTCGAAGCACATGACCGGAGATCGCTCTCAGCTCACCAATTTCATCAGTAAATTCTTGGGTACAGTCAAATTCGGAAATGATCAAGTTGCAAAGATAATGGGTTATGGAGACTATCAGATTGGGAATGTTACTATTTCAAGGGTTTATTACGTTGAAGGACTTGGGCATAATCTATTTTCTGTGGGACAATTCTGTGATTCCAATCTCGAAGTGGCTTTTCGTCAACACACATGCTTCATTCGCAATCTAGAAGGTGTTGATTTATTGACGGGATCTCGAGGGGATAATCTTTATACACTCTCACTTGGGAATATGATGGCATCCTCTCCCATTTGTCTATTGTCAAAGGCGTCTAAAACCAAGTCTTGGTTATGGCATCGTCGTCTATCTCACTTGAACTTTGGTGCTATCAATCATCTTGCAAGACATGGACTTGTACGAGGTCTCCCTAAGCTCAAGTTTGAAAAGGATCACTTATGTTCTGCATGTGCATTAGGCAAAAGTTCAAAGAAACCCCACAAACCCAAATCTGAGGACACCAATCAAGAAAAACTCTATCTGTTGCATATGGATCTGTGTGGGCCAATGCGTGTCGCGAGTGTCAATGGAAAGAAGTACATCCTCGTTATTGTCGACGACTACTCTCGATTTACATGGGTAAAATGTTTGCGATCAAAAGATGAAGCTCCAGCTTTTATTATCAACTTTTTGAAGATGATCCAAGTACGACTTAAGGAAACCGTCCGTCGCATCAGAACAGATAATGGAACTGAGTTTGTTAATCAGACATTGCGTGAATATTATGAGAAGGTTGGCATCTCTCATGAAACATCAGTTGCACGCTCTCCACAACAAAATGGTGTTGTTGAAAGACGAAATCGTACGCTAATTGAAGCAGCCCGCACTATGTTAATTTATGCAAAAGCTCCTTTATTTCTATGGGCCGAAGCGGTTGCCACAGCATGTTATACCCAAAATCGTTCCATGATACGTCGTCGTCACGGTAAAACACCATACGAGCTTTTACACGACAAACCTCCCGATCTATCGTATCTTCATGTGTTTGGTGCACTCTGCTACACAACGAATGATAGCGAGAATTTGGGTAAGTTATAGCCGAAGGCTGACATTGGTATTTTCATTGGCTATGCACCCACGAAGAAAGCATTCTGGATTTACAACAGACATACCAGACGAATTATTGAAACCATTCATGTTGACTTTGATGAGCTGACCGCGATGGCTTCTGAACACAGCAGTTCAGAACCCGTACTTCATGAGATGACTCCTTCTTCAACACCATTTGTACCACCTTCAAGATCTGACTGGGATTTGTTATTTCAACCAATGTTTGATGAGTCACTTAATCCCCCACCTTATGTTGATTTACAAGCACCAGAAGTCATTGCTCCAATTCATGAAGTAGTTGCACCTGAACATGCTGTATCAACTGGCTCACCTACCTCAACTATAGTTGATCAAGATGCACCATCACCAAGTAACTCTCATACAACATAAGAAACTCAAACTCCTATCATTTCTCATAATGTTGAAGAAGATAATCATGATATTGAAGTATCACTGAGGGCACGTGGGGGTTTGAACATACAAAGGCTTGTTTTTCGAAGATGAAATCATTCGTTTATATAAAGAATTAAAAGATATCTTCAATAACTTCAATCAATACTTGGTTGAAGAACTTGTCGATGTCCAAAAAGTCTTTTATCAAATGGAACAGGCTGTCGAACAACATCGCTTGGAGTCCAGAACTTTCAAAGTTAAAATGAATCAAGTTTTGAGTGAAAATGAACGACTCTTGGCACAAGCCATTGATCATGATATTGTAAAAACTGTTGTGAATTTGTCTGTGAATGATGGTTGTGAAACTGTGAATGAATGTCAAAAGTGTCTCGAACTCAAGACTGAGCTTCTCAACAAAAAGGATTTTGTTGATAAAGAAACTTATGATAAACTTTGTAAGAGTTTTAATGACTCTTGACAACATTGCAATCACATTGAAGTGATTCTCAACTTAATCAAGAAATTTTTCAACAAGAAAATAGTGTTTTAAATCAAAATGCTCCAAGTTTTACTCAGTTGTTTGAATTAAGTGAATTGAGAGCTCAGTCTCAAGCGAAAGACACAGTCATTGTCAAGTTGAAAGAGCAAATTAAGTCCTTAAAAGGAAATGTGGATGATAGTAAAGTCAAAATGGACATGGATGAAATTGAGACTCTTAACATTTGGACTTGGAAACATTAAGTGACAAAACTTGTTGCTGTAAATGAGCATTGAAACCGACTCATAAGCAACTTTATTACTCGATTAAACCAAAACGTGTTCAATCAAAAGAACACTGTGATGCGTTAATAAACTAGTCAATCTCAAGTCCGGGGAAATTTCCTGATTTAAATGGCGAAAAACTTCAGGAACAAGGTTTGGTCATACAACCTAAAAAATGATTAAGGAAACTTAAAGGAAAAGCTATAGATAAGGAGGCTATTGAGACCCACTCTGTTGATCCAAATGTGTCTAAGGATAATATGGAACCAATCACGCCCAAATTGTTGAATAAAAGGACTGCTCACTCCTCCTATATTAAACACACTCAGGAAGAAGCATTCTGGTCCTTAGGGACATAGTCGAACATGTAAAAGCTAATTATCCTCAGAGATTTTACTTTATGTAGAGTCGGCCTTTAGGTATACAAAGTCATTCAGGATTTGCTATATCACACAAAAGTAGATCTTGCCCTAGCACAACAATTTTGGTCCACAATTAGTTGAGGGGTCACACTGAGGGAAAAGGAAAAAAGTTAGGTTTGCCGAATCACTCCATCCATAAAAACACAAAAACAACTACACTTCAAACATAGTTTTCTAACCAACGTGTTTTGCATTCTACAGGAGTAAGACTTTTCTACTAGTGCTAGCGGATCACAGCCTTCAGGCAATACCAGGAATGATAAGATTCAGCAAACACCAAGTAGTAATTCAAAGAATAAAGTAGAAGCTCACCCTAGGAACGTTAAATCTAGTTTGAATAAAAGGAATGGTACTGTTAAAGTTAATGGATCTGCGTCTGTGCAGAATTCCAAGAAACAAGATAATTCTGATTATGTCTGTATTAACGGTGATGATTGCATGTCTTCTGATAATTTGTGTGTTTCTAATTCTATGAATGATGTGAAATTTCGTGCTAAATCTAAGAAGAGAAAATCTAAGAAAGAGATTTGGAAACCAACAGGAAAAGTGTTCAATAAGATGGGATATATTTGGAGACCTACCGGTCAGACCTTCACTATTGTAGGAAATGCGTGCCCTTTAACTAGGATTACCACTACTAATGAAGTGCCTTCTAGGAAACCAATAGTTCTAGAATCTGAATCGAACCCAAACTTGATAGTTTAAATTGGTATACTCAAGAAACCTAGGAAAGCAATAAGAAATACTGAGTCCCGTTAGCAAAACAGGTTAAAAACCAATGTATCTATCAAACAGGAAACCCAGTAAATCATGGGGATCCACAAAAACCAATATTCCATCTACTTCTCTTAATGAATGCAGGTTGTCCAAATCGTCCTCTGGTATTTGGACTCTGGTTGCTCAAAGCACATGACCGGAGATCGCTCTCAGCTCACCAATTTCATCAGTAAATTCTTGGGTACAGTCAAATTCAGAAATGATCAAGTTAGCTTATTTGAAGTTAGTGTTTCCTTGCTTATTTCCTGAGTTTGCTTGTTTTTTGGTTAATTTCAGTAGTTTAAGAGCACTTCTAGCTTAGTTTTATTTGCATTTCTAGATTAAGCACATCATAAGCTTTCTAGATCGCTTTTCCTTTTTAGATTTAAGCTTAAATTGAGTGTTTTATGGCTGTTTAAGTGAAAATAAGCTCAAAACCTCACTTTCTGTAATCAGTTTAGAAATAAGCTCTTATTGAGCTTATTTGAGATTTTCAGTCCTAGTAGCTTTTATTAATTTTGTTTCCACTAGATTCCTTTACAACTTTGCTTCTTTAAGTTTTTCATAATAAGCACTTTTCAAATTTCACCTTAATTCGGGCCTTAGCTTGCTATCGGGGTAGATTCTCAGGGTAGAAAGTGTAACTTTTAAATTTAGTAGTTTACTAAGTTGGTCCCTCCGTTAGCTTGTCAGTTCACCCATTAGTGTCCTAGGTCTTTTCGACATTAGTCCTTAGTTAAGTAGTTAATTAAAGTTTAATAGTTTTAATTAGTAATTAGGTTTAAGTTTTAATTAGTGTAATTAAACTTTTATAAAAAGATAAAAATTAGGGCTTTTATTTTTAATAATTTTCTTTACTTTTTCTTCATTTAGTGAAAATTTAGTTTACATTTTTAGGGTAAAATCTTAATCAATTTGCTTTATAATTGCATTTCCGTATTTGTTTAATTGTTCAATTTAATTTTATTTTCATATCTTTCCAAACCAAATTTCTTTGCTTCATTCAAATTAGGATCCGAACTTAAAACGTGGTTTCAATTTCACTAGTCGTTGGGGAAACGACCCGGGTGATCATATTTGCCCGGTTTAATATACGTATTATATATTATATTATATATATTTTTGAGAGAGAATTTTATCAAGGGTAATTTGGTAATCTTCTTAATTACTCTTTTAAAAGTATTACATTTTTATGATATATTATATAGTATAATAAACTGCGAATCATATATATAAATTATAATAAATATATAAGGCTAATTTCAAGATTATAATTCAAATATAGTATAGTATAGTACGTATTCCAAGAGATTTGAGAAATTTAATTCTGGCCAAAGCAAAATCAAAAATCCCCCGGGTTGTTCTCCCAACGAGTTTCAAATTGAAAATAGAGAACGTTTGTGATCGCGTGAATTGAATGGATTAAGGATTTTTGGATTTGGTTTTTATAATTCCACGATTAAAATGAAAAAACGATTAAAGAAAACCTAAAAACGAAAGCTAATAGTGATTTAAACTTAAAAACGCGAACCGTTTGATGACGTACTTAATCCCCCACTTTTATGTTGATTTACAAGCACCAGAAGTCATTGCTCCTATTCTGAAGTAGTTTCACCCTGCCACATGCTGTATTAAACTGGCCACCTTCCTCAAATCAGGTGATCAATATGCACCATCACAAGTAACTCTCATACAACACAAGAAACTCAAAACTTTATCATTTCTCATAATGTTCCCAAAGAGATCATATGATCATTGAAGTCGCACATATAGGTAATGATCCATACTTGGTTATTCAATTCCAAAGTTGATTCTGATCCAATCCTATCATCGGATGTTATTCATACAACTTGTGCCTCCCGATCACAAGTTTCCTGAATCACTAATAGCAAATGGATCTAAGGATCAATTCACTTGAGAATGTAATCGGTGAATCTCGACAGACAGTTTCCATACGGGACTACAATCATGAACAAGCTTATTGCATACTATTGATGGCCTTTCTCACATCAGTCAAACCTAAGAAACTACCAAGATGCATTAACTCAAGCATGTTGGATTGGAAGCTATGCAGAGGAAATTATGAATTTGAACGTTCTTGAGTTTGGGGAAATTGTTCTCTCTTGAATAAAGCATTTGTCCATCACTCTTAAGGTGGATCTATAAGGTTTTAAGCTTGATGAGTTAGGAGGTTTTTGAAAAACAAGGCTCGGTTGGTCGCTCTTGGTTATCGTCAAGAAGAGGGAATCGATGAAGGTCCTTCGACTCGGTTGCAAGATTAGAGGGGCTATTACGAATATTTCTAGGTTTGCTTGCTCATATGAACATGGTCGTTTATCAAAATGGATGTAAAGACTGCGGTTTCTAAATGGTTAATCTGCGGGAGGGTTTTGTTAGCCAATCCGGACGGATTTGGGAAATCCAGACAAAACTAGCTCGGTGTACAAGCTTAAGGAAAGCTCTTTATGGGTTAAAAAAACAAGCTCCAGCGTATGGTATGATATGTTGTCTACATCCTGATACCAATGACTTCTCAAAAAAGGCTCAATAGATCCTACTACTGTTCATTCCGTAGAGAAGGCAAGGAACTACTACTGTATAATATATGTCGATGACATTATTTTGCTGCATCTACTCCTGAACTTTGTGATCTATTTGGCTAAAATCATGTGTTCAAATTCAAGATGTCGATGATGGGTAATATCTCATTTTCTTTAGGACTACAAATTTCTCAATGTCCCAGAGGCATTATATAAAACCTAATCTAAATATGCTCTTGAATCACTAAAAGAAAATGGCTTTGAATCTGTGAACCCAGTGGATATCCCATGGTGGAGAAATCCAAAACGGGATGAGGATAAAGAGGAAAGCTTGTGTAGAACTCGTCACACTAGTGGTATGTGGAACCTCCTTTATCTTCAGGCCAGTAGACTAACCTACAATTTGCTATATGATGTATGGCCCGGTTATCAGGCTCGGCCTACCGAACAAGACTTAAATGCCGGTAAATAAGGATATTTCTGTATCTAAAGGAAGTACATCGGGGTCTTTGGTATCGAAGGTTTCTTTACATTGCACTAAACAGCATTTGCAATGCGGATCCATGATGGTTGTCAAGTTACACCACCGTTAGCACATCCTGGTAGTATACAACTTTTGGTTGAATTGACTTGTTGAGCTGGTAGTTCCTAAAAAGGCAGAGAAAAAGGCTACGATATCCAGTACGGAAGCTGAAAATCATTTCTTTGTGCGGTTGTTGTGCTCAGGTCCTTTGGATTTGAGATCACAAACTTACGACTATGGCTTTGGATTCAATAAAATCCCAATGCACTGTTGATAACGAAAGCGCTATTGCCTTTGTTGAAACAACGTTCAAACATTCCAGATCCAAGCATATAGACATAGATTTCACTTTCATCAAGGAGCATGTTGAAAATGGTGTGATCCAACTGTACTTTGTCAATACGGAGTATCAATAGTGCGGACATTCTTCACTAAAGCTCTTGGCCGAGAAGGGAAAGAAAAGAATTGAATTTCTAATCAACAGGTGGGTATGCGAAGTTTTACGCCGCGAGACTGCTGAACAAGTTGGTAGATGTCGTTGAGGAATAGTGGGGGGCTGGTACTATACGAATATCCTTTGTCTCGTTTTGTATATACTATAATTCAGAAAAACCTAAATTATTTTTCTTTTTAATATAAAGTTTTCCAAAAAAAAATACAAAAATTAAAAAAATGAGAAAAATACAAATAGAAGTTTTCAATTGGCTGTATTCTGAAAATCGATAACATTTATAGTCTTGAATTGTCATTCAACAATGATACGAGCCTGGTTAAATGATTGTTCGAGCAGAAGTTTCTACAAATGTTTTCAAAACATGCCAAATGGCTTGCTATTATTTCAGATAGTAACCCAGACATCATTTTAAAGGCAAGTATTCCGTCAAAAAGGAAACTTGACCTCTCAACGGGAATTTATTCTCGGGCATGGTCTACTTTATGACCATGCAAAGGCTTGTGATTACTTTGCATCACAACCCGTGCTTCCTATATAACCATAAGTGTACGTGTCAGTGCGCTTATGTGTCAAAATAAGAGAAATCTTATTTTTATTGGTAAAAAGTTGTCTTCATAATGAATCAGTGTTTTCAGTAATCACAAAAAGATTTTCAAAGACAATTCGACCACTCAAACAATGACAACAACTCTTTAAATAGAAAACGGGTCATTATTTGAGGGGGAGAAAGTGTCATCCAATAATCTTTTAAAACAGTCTTTCAAAATAAGTCATGGAATAAACGGATAAAGTTTTGAATAATGACGGATAATAATTTCAAGGGGAGTTAATTTATATTAACTACAAGAGCTTTAGATGTCATTTGTTTAAATCTTTATGGACTTATTTGCAATTTGAGACTTAGTGAATTCAGGCTTTAAACTACATTCGACCAATATTGCCAACACCTCATAGTTTGTAAAAGACTTAGGAATGTTTGGATATAATTTCATAGTTTTAAATGCCTTGAAAGTTGATTCTCACATAATAGATCTAAGCTTATATATTCTTAAAACTTGATCTCAAGTATGTGTGCGTACAAAGTTTTTTCTTGATATACCGTAGGTATGCGAAACCAGCAAGGGAAGGAGTTAGATGTAAACTCGATCGTGTCCCTTAGCCTTCTTTGAGGTTTAGCTTTCTTTTGTCTTTTGAGGTACTTCTTTTAATTTTAGCCTTTTTGAATCTTTCGTGATGCACTAATTAAATCTCATGGTGGAAGAGACATCTACGTCAATTAGTCCCAAATGTTACAATTTAGTCCCCAGGGGGAAGTGTTGGAAGTATAATTATTTAAAACGTGAGAAGAATTATGTCTGATTCAAGTAATGTCTTACCCAATCGGTCAATCTCTAAGCTTATTCTTAAAATGAGTAGAAATATTTGATAAAAGAGGTATACATAGGTATGATGATTCCTTAAGTTGGTTAATATTCTGCAGAAAGAAATAAGTGCATTTGGGACTTAGTTGACTTAGGTGTTTTTTCATTTCGACTAATTAGAGGACTTAATTGTTTACATCTGGGACTTAGTTGACTTTGGTGTTTCAATTTATATCATCGCTATCCTGAAGAGAGAAATGCGCTTATCTGGGACTTAATTGACTTTGGTGTCGCGGTATCAAGTTCTTGAAAGGGTTAATTGTGTACTTTAGATATCTAGCTTTATACATCAAGACTGCTTGATGCGGCTTGCAAGAAAGTTTTGAATCTACTCAAAAAAGGATTGCTAATTTAGGGGGAAGCTAAGACAACATCAACACCGACATCACCTACCTCACAAGCTCAAGTTACATATGTATCTAAATCTGTTTCATACTCGAAGTTTGAAGCAAAGACTTTCGTGACTTGTAAAGAAAGTTAAAGCAATGTCAAAGAGTGCTTTCAGATTGACAACTTCTTGAAAGAAAGAAGGTTAATGAGGAGATTAGAAAAGGTCGTTGGTGGGAGATTATACGAAGGAGACCTACGGCTGCTACAAAGGACCATATGATTTCATCATATGATGTTCTCATCATTCAGGTCAAATCTTCGTATATAATAAACATGTGAATATGTACATAAGTAGTAAAAGACTTAGGCTTATGTGGTGTTCGAGTACGATGATTTTTCAAGAATTTTTCACACAATTCAAAATCTTTCAAAATTTCATACTCAACACTATATCATATCCCTCATAATTTAAGGGGGAGCATTAAAAATGTCCTATAAGTATTCTGTAACATTTGTCACGGTCGGTTAATCAATTGATATTCCAAAATATCAGGGATTAACATTTTGGATAAGGGAGGAAAATATGTGTAAGTTGATCTTACTTGTATCGAATGTGATCATATAAATAGACTCTGTACACGCTTACACTTAGCTTGTACTAAGATTAGCGATGCAATTGTTAAGGGAGAGCTTTTTGTGTTATTTGAGACAACGCTCAAAGAGTAATTTTTTGATATTTATTTCGAAACTTTTGATGGAATTTTCAAGGGTTTTGAAGGTTTGTGATGCGTTAACCTAAAGATCGAACCATGTTCTTTTAATTATTGAGGATAGTAGGTGGTTTGGACATAGGTATTCAAATCCCATGATCCAGCCAGAACGTGGGATCTACCAAGGAGATCTCTTGTTAGTATAGATGTCATTAGGTTTTTGATAAATGGAGATAAGTAAGAAATGGAACTAATGCGTTGCTGAGGGTGCTAACAACTGGAACAAACCCCAATAAGGTTTAGTTAGGAAGTCGAGGTAGATTGAAGGGGGGGAATGAATGAAATAAAAATGTTAGGTTTAAGGGTGTAAAGAAAGATTCCCTCCATAACTATTGGCAGATTTTTGAGTAATACATAAACTGTCAGAAACACTAAGGTGTTGTCTGACATTGAAGACTGTCATGGACCCAGTGACGCTATGCACAACCCTCCCTAGCCACTCAAGGTCTCTCAAAAGACTCTTGTTTCATTTCTCACGGAGATTACATGCATTTCTATCGACTTTCTCACTCCGAGTTAGTTGATATTGAAAAGGTGGCAGTCTGCTCCAGCCTCCGATCACTAAAATCAAAGTGCACTATTGAGTCTAGAGCCAAAAGAGATCATCCATAAATCTCATTAGGACACTTGTCAAATTCTGCTTGCTAAGTCACACAATGTGAATAACAAGAAATATATAAAGAGTCCTACGCATTATACTTGTGATTTTGCCAGAACATCTGAGTGATACTTAAGTATTCACAATGAAGATGGAAATCCTGCTTGAGCCAACATCAAACAAGCTCATGGTAGGTGACTTGTGCGATTCTATACGAATCAAACTTGTGACAACTGGAAAGAAACGATGGTGCGATTCTATAAGAATCAAACTTGTTCCAGGATATGAATTGACGATTGATGATGAATTTTTGAAATGATTAACACTCTCGATGTGTCACAAAACCACTTTAGCAAGTGACACGTTGATTGATTTTCAAATCAATTTTTTTGTATTTCTATCGGTAAGATCGTAATCATCTGGTTCCTCATATGTGCTGTCTGCTTTGAGATGTTCCGATAATGAGAACATGCTGAGTTTGATGAATCTAATGCAAATGTGTTAGAAAGATTCTATACTTCAGCTGGAAATCCTGTCAAGGAGATTCTTCTTAAATTGAATCTACCTGATCACAGGTCGATCCTCCCCCCCCCCTTCCCCCCTTCACCCCCCCCCCCCCCTCACGGATTGGAAGGTTACTCCAACCAAACACGGACGAATGACAAAGCCATATTCGTCCCCCCTCTTTATTGCTAACTGTTTTAATGCAGGATACTTAAAGATGGTGGTGAAGGTACCTGATTCTAGCTGACTCACAAGATTCATAACCACATGCTCATACCCGACCGACAAACATAAAGACATCATGAAAGCTCAAGTACATGTTTCAAGATTTCCGCTACTCTGATACCGTACATCTTTCCTTGAGTGGACAAGTATTAAAAGTCAAATAATTTCAAAGAAGTTTCCGTCACTCTGATACCGAACGTCTTTCTCGAAGTGACAAAGTGTTAAAGTTAAAGAATTTCAAGAAAGATGTTCTTTTCCAAACATTTAAAGCTTTCCAGGTCAACAAAACCAAGAATGGTAGGAGGCATGTCGGTCAGAAGTCACAAGATAACAAGATGACAAATGTCTCACAGATGGCAAAACGAGATTATGTTTGTGATGATCTCACAAGCTAAGATCACATCTCCACTTACAAGTAAAAGATAAAAGAACAGCTCGAGCCTAAGTCAAAGATTTACTACAACTATTCAAAGAGGAAAGTAAGTTTCGAAGCTAAAGACTAGAGAATATAGCATTAGTATGCTAGGTTTACATTTTGTAAAATGGAGTAAACTCCCTTAGGGGAGATTGTTAGTAACCAAGAAATGTATCGAGTCCAATTCCAAGTTGTAATAGTCTTAGCCCGTAGTATGTTATATGATTAGTCTAGTAAGCTAGTCTGGCCCAAGGCCCATGGAAATCCCGTTAAGGCCCATGGCCGGCCATGTATGTAGTTTATATACCCTCTCCATGCCTTGAGAGGTGGGATTGGTTAGTTTCATTTCTTATTTTCATACACATAATAATATTATCATCTTTCTCTCTCTAGAAACTTTCTAACCCACTTCTCTCTCTAGTTCTTACATAATATTAAAGATTACTAGTATTCTTCAAGTAATCTGCTGAAATGTATTAGTCTGATCTAATTCAAACTTAACTTCTTTATATTCCGTCTCTACATCTACATCTTCATATTCTGTCTCTGTCATCCTCCCCTGTTTGGAAGGATCCTCTAAAACTAGATCCTCCTCATCATTAGAAATTATCATCCTTTCCTTTCTCCTTTCTGTGGTAGACTTAAGCTTGTCTTCCAAGTATTTGACCTTCTTCACCAACTTTGTAAGAGCCTTACCATAAACCTTCTTAGTCTGTTTGAGATATTTCTCCAAGCTGGTGACTTTGTAAAATAGTTTGGTACATAATTCCGTCAATTCATTAAGTTTCTTGCTGCCCTCATCACTTCCAGGTGTGTCACCTCCTGAGAGAGGTGAATCATAGGGCATGGAAGATGTTGTGTGTGGTATTATTGTTTCATATAAGGTGGGGATGAAAGTCGTATATGATAGGTTCATTTGTAGGTATTTGAGAAGGTTGGTTTTGTGATACATTGGTGAGAGTAGTAGGTTGTGAGGTAGTTGGAGAGCAATGGGGTGTGTTGGGACTAACAGGGAGTGTTTGGTCCTTCACCCTGACCAGATTGTCATGAATCAGCATTGAATTCAAATTAGGGTATGTGTTCTCCTGAAAAACCTCTTATTCATGGTTGCTAAAAAGTTTTGTGTTAAAGAGGACAACATAATGTTTTCTTATGTTTGTTTTCAAGAAGCATTTTCTTTTTATTCAAAGCATTTGTATAAAGAGGGATTACATCAAAAAATTTGTTTTTGCTATCCACATTTTTCATCATACCGTCAAAAATTAAGTTTGAAACTTTAAAAGTCCCTGTTTGTAGCTATAACTATTGATTGCAAGTTGCATATTACTGGTAAATTATTATGAAGTTTTCTTAGGACTTAAACAATGTAAGATGGTATGGATCAAAAATCTCCATTGGGGTGTAAATTTACCTTTTTGAAAAGTAAGTTTGTCATTATTAGAAACATACCCCATTAGTGTGAGTTGTTCAATATTTCAGTATCGGCTAATAATAATACCATCTACATCTGCTAATTGGAGATGTCTCCTAACAGATGCTTCAGTAATAACAATTGTTTGCTCATCAACTGTGACAGTTATCTGTTGTTCTCCATCATTGACTGTTTCGACAGTAGCAGTCTGCCAAAACTGTTCAATAAGAGAAACATAAATAGTAGGGTTTGCAGTTAAAGCATACATGATAAGGCTACCAGCAAGAAAGTCTACTATCTGATGGAATTTCTCACTTCCAGTTGGCTTTTGAAGAAAAGCCACCATGTTATGCTTGTCGCAGAAGTATATTAGCCATGTATACAAGTTATGAGCAAAAATACTAATTTGAGTGCTGGGTTAAGATCGATTTAAAATGAATTAGTGTTTGGTAAAAGCAATTGAGATTTTATAGAGAGTGTATAAGGTTTTGAAAGGCAATAATAAATGAACGAATTGTATCTTTAGCTTAAAAGAAATCGTGTAAATAAGGTAAAGATTACAATTATCCAAATTTAGAACCTTATATACTCAGTCAGTTGCGTAAAAACCTCAACGGTAATATTCAAAGAGTTGAAAATATGTTATTGACCAAACAGTGTAAACGGTAACCCAACAGTACTAATACTTATCTAGCTTTATTACTTTTTGTCTAGCAGTACTAATATTTTTTGCCCATCAGTATAAGAATTTTCCTAGCAGTATTAAACTTTTTCTCAATAATCAATGCAAACACTGCCTCTATTAGCACAAACACACTAGAAATAACTATGATAGACATGTGAGAATTCATGAGGCTCCATTTTATGATAATCCAATGACAGATGTCAAAACTACTGTACCACCCCAAAAATATCTACAATTTGACCATTTCTTCTAAATTTAACCTCAAGTCATCCAAAACTTAGTTAGAGGTATAGTTTTGGCAACTATCAGACATATATGGATTTAAGAATTTCTTTACAGTTGTCGTTTGCCTGAATAGCAATTCTTTCTTGTCGTTAGACATGAGTGAATTGATGACCATTTGTGTGTGGTGTACAACAACACTGAAAGGACATTCATGCTATCATCAATATCCTCCCCTCAACTCCAACCATACAACATTTTCACCAAATCAGCATATCCATTATTAATCAAATAACCTTTAAGCTCTAAACCTGCAAAATGTTAAGCACAAAGAAACACAATCCAAAACATTTTGCATACTGCTCACAAGAGAATTAGTTTCTCTTGGGGATCCAAGTCATTACTGACTTGTGTCTGCCTGTTGGATCAACATAGTCAAATTGCTTACTAATGTATGATCCACCCAAAAAACTTTTTTGGGTTTTGTGGTTTAGAGATTGATCTAGACATTTAATTTTTGGTCTCCATATCCAGCGCGGGGTTGACTTGCAGGCTGGAGGGGGGGTCGATGCTGAGTATTAATAGCAAGACAGATAATACCCTTGTTTCCAACAGGCACTTGTCACTCTGTTTCCCTTGGCAGTATTAACAGAATTTATCTTAGCAGTATTAACTTTGTCATTCAAATTTCTGTTTTTAAGTGCTGTTTGTTGGTAAAAAGGTCTCCTAGATGGTGAATGTGACTTCTGAAAAGCATTTGGTCTAGTTTTTGCAGCATTCACAAAGGATTTAGGTGCAGCAGTATTAATAGGCCTGGCAGCACTAACTGGTACTATGCCAGACTTGGTTAAAACTGCTGTTGGAACAAAATTCCTTCTAGAATTAGAGAAATTTTAATGATTAACCCTCATAGCATTATTCCAAACTGGTCTGACTTCCCTTTGACCAGTTCCCTTTTTCACATTGTTCAACACAGGTTTTTGTACCATCTTTTTATCATGAAAATCACAGTCTTTAATTAGATGGTTAAGACTCCCACACACAAAAAAAAGGCTTTTTTTGTAAATGAATAACCAATCTAATTTCTGAGTATTCTTTTCATTTCCGATTGTTCTGATTTATACTAGGATATTCACACTTTCCTAGGTTGATTAGCATCTTAGGTTTTTGTTGAACATTATCAGATTTTAATATCCTTACTTCAAACTCATCCTCATCACAATCAGACACCCAATCTTCAATTATTGGGGCATCAGTAGTTTTCTTAATCTTATTTGAGGAATTTTCACAGATATACTTATTTACCTTAAATCCATGTCCTTCAAATTCAGGCTGTTGAAACTCCTTAAGACCAGAGTTTGACAAATCAATAGTTGGGGGTACAAATAAGCCTGTAGGTGGAGGTGGAACAACATTATACCCCACACCTTTTCTATTGTTATCAGAAATTTGACTCCCTATCAATTTATCTAGGCTCTTAGAGGCATTTCACAATTGTATCAAGTTAATCTAATTGTTCTTCTACAGAAGCTAACCTCTTATATAGGTAGTAGAGTAAACTAGATTTATTAATTTCTACTCTTATAATTTATTAGCTAGGTTGTAAGAGTTTCAAAGGATTTATGACAAGTGTTAGAACATAGTATTATGTACTCTGCAATTGAGAAAGCATAAGAGCTAACGTTGTAAGGACTGTCCTCATCTGTCATGTAGCTCCATTAAAAACCTGCTCCAATCATAGCCACTATTGCTTTGGATGAAAATGTATTCCACTTTTTCACAGTCCTTCGTGAGCTGTCTTGATTCGAGCCCTGCTTTCCTTGGTTCCTTGGACCTTGCATTCCCTTAAAAATGTCCCATATTTTGACAGTTGAAAAACATATCTACCTTGGAGATTTTGTATTATCCTGCGGTATATCTTCCCATTGATAGTGTCTTCATGCCTAGTTCTTGGTATACTTTATTTGCGCTCTTCTCTGTAGAGCCATATTGCCATTCAAATCCATTTCTTCAAGATCATCTTCATGGATTTGTTCTAGGTCTTCATGAACAAGTTGAGACCCATTTGGTTGATTGGCCAAAAAAGCATAGACAGTGGCATCACTCAAGTTAGCAGTACTATCAGTACTAACTGTAGAGTTAGCAGTACTAACTTGAACATTAGCAGTATTAACTTCATTGGTACTGCTAGGAGTTGTAACAAAGGCCATATTCTGAGAGCCTGAATTTGAGCTTGATGTAACAGTTCTTTTGACTTCTTGTTCAACAATCTTAAAATTGTTGTAGAGATCATCAAAGCTCATTGAGTCAAGATCTGGTTTGTTCCTCCAGACCACAACATGAGTGTTCCATTCAGAAGGCAGAATTCTCAAGAACTTTAAATTGAGATCTTCTTGAGAGATGTTTTCACCCAAGATGGCCAACTGGCTAACAATTTTCTGAAGCCTGTTAAAGATAGAGTCAAGTGACTCTGTGCTTGGGGCATTGAAGTTCTCATACATCTGCTTCAGAAGTGTCTTTTGTGTCTTCTTTGTGGCATCATTGCCACCAAATCTTGTTTGTATGGCTTCAAACAAAGTCTTGGCATCCTTGTATTGATTAAAAGTCAATTGATGTTCATTTGGAAGTGCCATTAGCAACATACTTCTGGCTTTTACATCATTCTTCTTATGGAATTATCTTCTGTGTAATCAGCGGGGGGGGACCTGTATTGTGAAGTAGAGGTACCATCTGCATTTGTTGTTGTTCGTGCTACAAGATTAAAGGAATTACCATTTTCTATGATATCCCATAGAGCATAGTCTTGAATTTGGAAGTACTGCTCTATTCTGAGTCTCCACATCTCATAGTCAACCTGTTTTAGATGAGGTAACTTTGCCACAACATTGTTTTGGACTGTTTCTAGATCTATCTCTTTGTATGAATAAAAGTTCTTCTTTTGATTCAAGGTTTTAGAAACACAGAACTCTGAAACACTTGTTGATCCCGTTTGAACAGATCTTTGATTAGCTTGTTAAAGCTTTAGTTATCTTAGACAGGTCTAAAACAACTATGATAGAAACCTTATAGAATATATAAAGATTATGCGGAATCTAATTTTTATATACTAGAAGAACAATTAAACAATGTAAACATTGCTACACATGATCTTTCTCTTCAACTCACATATATTGAATGATTTCACAAAAAATAAACTATATGTTGTGGCCTAAATAGATGACTTTTTCTATGTTGAATTCGTATCTCTAACTATGTCGTAGGGTTCCTTTTATACACCAAGGAAAACCCTAATAGGCTTACAAACCGCGTTAAGTGATCATGCATATCTATTCCTAATATATCTCATGCATATCACATAAGCAATACTAACTTCTTATACTAACAATACTAATAAACTAACTAGCAATACTAATGGTCTATCATTTTGTACTGGCAGTACTAACTATAACTAACAGTACTAACGACTTAGTTTATATTCTTCAATCTTCAGTAGCAACACAAATCTTCAAATAGCAGTACTAAGTCCATTAGCAGTATAACCTTGTAGAAGCTCGTAATTCCTAACACATATCAATGAAAACTTAGTATTAATAGCATCTCATGGATAGGAGTTATATGACTAGCACAAAAACCCTACCACTCAAAAATTCTACCTCAAAAATATAAGGTTCGCCCCTAGATCTTTAGGAATTAAGCATCCATCTTTGATGCTTTTAGATAATTTTAACCTTTAGCTTGCTCGAGTTAAGGAATGAGTAATCACATGTGTCTCGTTCATGGATTTGATCGAGCATGTGTGATTTTGTCTCGTTTCTGAAGCATTGGTATCGGTTAGAATTATGAGCGTGTATCGGTAGTATATTAAATTCTAGAACTTGTTTTAGTGATTCGTCCCATGACTGCTAGTGAGATCGCATTCATGTGATTAGGATTTGCTAAATGATAAGAGGCATTAGGATAAACCTATGTTTTTAGCCTATATTTTGTATAGTTATGATGGTCACATCGATCATATAACTACCCCCACACCCTTGTTACACACTCATTTTTAGTGCGAGATACCCCTAGTACACTCCTCCGAGCCTATCATTTTCGCGGTTCTTGTAATTTTCTGGTGGATTACGGATTATTAATGAAGAGCATTGTTTACACCCTACCAAAATGTTACAACCAAATCGCCTTAACCTTCCTTGTATGTACTCATTTTTAGTACATTATTGTTATCACATTTGTAAACCCTAGTTAATTGTTTGCTTGAGTACATGGTTTCTAAGTCAGGCCTTTTATTAGTGTATACAATTTGGGACGATTAGGAATCATGGTAGTTTTTATTTTATGAAGAATTAGGGAAGAAGTCAAATTATTACCCCTATATGTGCTTAATACACTCCATGTTTGTTGATCCTTCTAATTCGGGTCATTAGTTAGTTTATTTATTGAGTATTAAAAACTCAAGTGTTGGGGTGCAATTATAAACCCCAAGTCATGTATTATTTATGTTTCAAGCAAATGGCAGGGCAAAAGTGTATAAAAAAATAGAAAAAATGAAAAAAGAAAAAAAGAAAAAGAAAATCAAAAAAAAGGAAAAAAATGCACGAGCTTCCATTTTGCTTATATTTATGTTTATGTTTAAGATAGTGTCAAGAAAAGAAAAAGAAAGAGTTTGATGTAGAGTTTGTTACTTTATCATAAGTGTGTCGAGTCTTGGCTTGCAACGCTTTATACATGGTATTCTTGTAAATAATAGACTTGGCACCAGAACAATTTCTCCAATTTCCCCCATCCGTGTTTCTTTTACACTACACCTTTTACTTCACAGCCCTTTGAAAGGACCCTCTTTGATAGTAATTCTTAGGTGCATACGCAATTGCGATAGAGGTTGGATCTTTATCAGCTATGGTAATTCTTTATGTTATGACAGGTTATGAGTGTTATCTTCCTATTTCTCATATTGTTATAATTCATTCTTACACCGAGGGAGAAGAGAGGAATTTAAACACTTTGGTGAGTGCTATAGTATATAATTTATGTGCTTTTAATCGAGGGTCTAATTGATTGTGCCATGAATTATCTTTAGTGTATAAGTTAAATGCCCTTGATATGCTATTGACGTGGTAGAAAAGCTCTTTGCTTGTAAGGGACAAGGAAATCTAAGTGTAGGGGTGATTGATGAGGTGTCATTTTATACATTAATTTTCGGGGTCAATTTAACCCCTGAGAGAATTCATGCAAATATGCCCAAAATACGTGCTCAATCATTTCTTTTTGTGTTTTTAGAATATGGATGGCATGTGGAGGAAATATACATAACTTGGACTCACTTCGGGAAGAAGCGGACAAGATTTCAAAAAACTCTACACGAAATTGATATCAAGAGGGCATACAGAGTGTGGAGACGCTGGTATGTGATTAATTACACATACCTTTTACCTATAAAAGCGAGCCTAAATGACCAAAAAAGGACATAAAATGCCAAATATATGTGTGTTTTTGCTATTTTTTGTTGTGCAGGTAACGGATATTCACTAAAGACAAAAAAAAGCAAAACCGACAAAACCGAGCACGGGAATGGAATGAGCGTAAAGAATCGAAGCCGAAGACATGTGCATCTTAAATAGGCCAACCCGCACCTATTTAATGGGCCGGGCCAGCCCATTAAGCCTTATCTATAAACCTTATAAGTTAAAAAAGTTTTTTTTTTATTCCCCAAAGTCCATTTAATAACCAAACAAGCCCAACAAAAGCCCAACCATAAACCTTTTAAACCGTTACATAGTTAGTCCTTAAGGACTTACACTGCTAGTCCCTGACTTTTACAACAAAAGCCCCTACAATCCTTACACCCTAACACCATTAGTCCTTTCCCCTAACCCCGTTACCAAAATTAAACCCATACCTCAAAAAATCCCTTTTCATGCCCTGACAAAATTGTACCCTGCAAACCAACAAAACCCTCTTAACCTCTTCCCCTGCAACCCGACAACCTTCCTTAACCTATTCTCCCATGAATAGGACAAACCACGTTGGCAATCCCGTAATGTTTGATTGGTTGATGGGACATGAAGATAAATCAATGGCTGAGATCAAGCATAAAGAAACACAAATCAATTCAAGGGCTCAGATTTAAGATTGAAGGCAACTCTCTTCCTCCTCACACAACAAACACAAGACCTAGAACCTTCTCATTCGTCTATAAATAGGGCCATTAGGGCATCTTTTTCTTGTAATTTACAGCTTATTAGTGTAATGTTTAGCTTATTGTCTTTCTTTTAAAGTAATGTAATGTTTTAAAAAGTTTAATGAAAATTTTAAGTTTTATGTTAAATTTTTTATGTTAATGCAATTTATGTTTTGAAAATGTTTATTAAGCTCATATAAGCTCTAGTTCTCTTACATTTAAGCTGTTTAACTTAAGCTATATAAACTTATTCATAGTTTATAGAGTCTAAGTCATTTTCACTCAAAAATCACTTAACAGCTAAAATGGATGATAAGCCGGATTTGGAAGGGCTTATGGGTTTTACCAGCTTATCTATGATAAGCTAGAGCTTGTAGATCAAATCTTTGAGAGCTTATTTGCCCTTGTTTAGAGCAAAGGGCAATGTACTCTTCTCATTTTTTTCATTTAGCTTATTTACTGTTCTTACTTATTTCTTTGCTTACTACTGCTTATCATTACTTATTAATGTTGTTTATTGCTTATTCATGCTTGCTTATTGCTTAGATATCATTTAGTTATGTTTTAAGTTAAAACTGCCATTTAAAAGCTTAAAACTGCTTGTTCTTATTTGCTTATTTTAAGTGCTTATTCTCTGTTAGTAATTGCTTAATTATCCTTAATTTGCTTAATACTATATCTGTTTTTACAAATCTTAGCTTAATTCACTCTTTTGTAGTTTTAAAATGGAAAACCAGTTTTTAAAGGGGTGTTTGGAACAAGCAGTACTAACTTGAGTTAGTACTGTTTGATCTCTTTTGACCTTTAAATCAAGTTTAACCAGTTTAAATTTAGTCTAAAAGTTAGTTTAATTCAGTTTTCAAAGCTCAAATATCAAGTTGAAGGTTTAATCTATTCTTAGTTTTAATCTGTGGTGTTTTGAGTTTGATATTTTGGCTTATTTGCTTAGATCTTGATTAGGAGCTTGTAGGTGTTGTTTTCATGCTTGTTTAAGACTTAAAATGCAGTAGAAATGATCTAGTTAAAGAGTGCATTTGTCATTTGAGTTTTAGTTAAAATCTGTCAAAGTTTTCAAGTCTCATTTTCAAAGTTTAAAGTCCAATTTTCAATAGCAATTTTAGGATAGGGTAAGTTTGTTTTAGGATCTAAAATTGATAGTATAAGTTCATTAGGTATAGAGCTTAATCTGTTTTAGCTTATTTTAGATTTATAACATCTTTTACTAGCTTAAAATTAGGGCTGCAGTTGTCATTTTAGCTTTTATAAAAACTTGAAAAAACCAAAAACATAGGATTTTTAATGTAATAAGCCTTTTTCATTAGTCATTTTCTAGCTTATTAATGATCCTAAGTGTATAATTTTTTCTTATTCTAGTAGCTTATAGTAGTAGCTTAATCTATTTTGAGTTTTTAAGGTTTAACTTATTGGTCAAGTCGCTTAAAATTCAGTTTGAAAAGTGCTCTTTAGTCCATTTTGATTGTGTTTTGTCAAAACTGCTTATTTTGATTTTCTGAGTTCTTGCATTAGGGATTTGCTTTATTTATAGTTTAGATTATCTTATATTAAGGCTGTTTTTAGGATTATTTGGCTTATTAAGTATGGTGTTAGCTTATTGACTTTTGAGCTATCATTTTTAGCTAAAAAGCTTTAAGTTTTTATCATAATCTGTCATTTTCATGTGCTTTATTTTAGCTGTATTTCTTTTTTCAAGTTGCTTAAATATTGCTTATTTGTGTAACTAGCTTATATGACACAAGTTACTTTTAGTTTTGAACTTATGATAAGTGCTTATTGGTCCTTAAATTTAAGCTCAAAGTGGGTCAAAAGTGTTTTTTTGTCTGTTGTCTAAGTGGTTTTAGCTGTTGTTTAGCCTATTCTGTTTGCTTATTTCTTGTCCCTAGTGCTTATTAGGTTTAGGTGTTTATCTGTTTTCAGCTTCTTTATTTTCTTGTTGCTTATTATGTCCCCAAATAGCCTTACAGTTTAGCTATATTCCTTTGAGTCAAAATAAGCAAAAACAGTCACCTTTATTTAGCTTAATCCTGGCTTATTGTTGGTTTCTAAAAAAGGTGCTTTTGTTAAAGTTGGTATTTTAGCTTATTAGAAACTTTTTCAAAAAGAAAT
The DNA here is from genome assembly GCA_026074375.1 of Tanacetum coccineum. NCBI lineage: Eukaryota > Viridiplantae > Streptophyta > Magnoliopsida > Asterales > Asteraceae > Tanacetum > Tanacetum coccineum. The sequence goes on along the minus strand of BQNB010069505.1, from coordinate 6,241 downwards.
TTAAAAAAATAAAAACGTTGGGAGTATAGGGAAGTCCCAGGCTCGAACCCGGGACCTCAACCTTAATATCCCAACATTTTAACACACCACACACTGCCAACTCGCCCTTGGGTCTTTTTCGTTATATCTTCACACCACTTTTCTTTTATCACCTTTTTGTCAAATAAGCTTTCAGCCCTATTTTGCTTATTAACATCAAATTCCAATAAGCTGTGTGAACCATTTTATTTTTCCTAGGCTTAGAGTTGTTAATAGTATTTTTCATGAATTTTTTAGATTTTTCCAAATTAGTTTAGTGTTTTTAATTAATGTTTTTAGATTAAAACTGTTTTTAATTCATAATAAATAAAATAAAAATCAAAAAAATATAATTCTTTTTTCTAAAATTATTTTTGATCATTTAGGACTTTTAAAAATTAAATTTGCATTTTTAGGGTTAAAATTTGATAATTTAGGTATTAAGTCGCGTTTTTTAATTCCCGTTAACGTTTTTCGTGCTTAATCTTTAAATGCTTTAATTGTTTACTTGTCTTTATATGTTTTTGAATTTCATAGTAGAAAATAGAATCAAAAATCAAAATTAGATAATTCAACACGCGATCACGTACTTAAACCACAATTTCTCCAATTCCGCTTCGTCGGGGATACGACCCGGGAGGTTTTGAACTTTACTTTGGTCAAAAGTAACTTTCTAGAACCTTTTGGAATACACCATCTCATTATTTGTGTTACTAATTTACACTCCTTCAGCTAGTAAAGCCTCTTATCCACCATCTTATCCCCCGTCGGCTTGTATTGTATTATTCAAATACTTATACTATATACTATAATCGATCTCGTCCTTATATATACTTACGTGTGTGTTCGGATTGAATCAAATTTTTGGCACCGCTGCCGAGGAGGTTGTGTTCAATTATTGTGTTTACGTTTGAAGATTAGTATTTGAAGATCCTTCATCGTGAAGTTATCGTTTCCTTTTAAAACTAAAAGAATACAATTTTTTTTTATTTTTCTCGATTTATTTTCGTAGATTTATTAGAAAAAACCAAAAATACTTTTCCTAAAGTATTTAAAAAACCAAAAAAATATATTAAAAAACAACAAAATCAACCGTTGTGTCACTTGTGAAATCGGCCTCCCTTAGATTACAAACTATAGAGCGGTTTACGGAGGGGTTGATTCGACAATCTACGTCCCGAAAGGAGTAGGTTTTTATAAAGCTTCCGCTTACCGCTCTCGTTTCTTTGTGCGTTTTCTTGAGAGTTCGCACACTTGTTTGTTTATCGGTTACAAAAATATATTTCTTTTAAAATTTTCTTATTTTCTTTTTTAGTGTATGGCGGCAACTCGCTCTTCATCGAATTTATTTCAGAATCATCCACGATTAAAAACGTCGTATCGTACAGTTTAAGACAAAAGAGTCGAAACCGTTTTCTCTTGAAGAAAATCCCGTAGTTACGATGGCCGATCAACGTACTATGGCGGAATTACTCCAAGCACCTCACCGAGGGTTTACGGAGTGCTTCGTTATTCCGCTATCCTCCGGAGAATTTTTGAGCTTAAACATGTCTTCTAACTCTTGTAACTTCAAAACATTTTTCGGAATTTGAGAAAGTAGATCAACATGCTCACATTCATTGGTTTTAAACAAGGATTACTTCCAATTAAGTAAGAGATGTGCTAATGTTGCGTCAATTAAGCTTTATGCTTTTTCCATTCTCTATCGAGGGGGCATCCGGGATTTGGCTCGAAAAAGAACCCCCTCATTCTATTCTTACTTGGGAAGATCTTGTTTCCAAGTTTATTAACCAATTCTTTCCTCCTTCAAAAACTACAAATCTCCGGAATGAAATTACGAATTTTCAACAACGTTTTGATGAATCATTTTGTGAGGCATGGGACCGTTTCAAGGATCTCCTTCGTGCATGCCCACATCATGGTTTTACGGAGTTGCATCAACTTGATACCTTCTACAATGCTTTAACCCCAACCGATCAAGATTCTTTGAATGCCGCCGCCGGTGGTAATCTTTTGACTAAAACTCCTCGGGATGCTTTGACAATTATTGAAAACAAGTCAAAAGTTCACAACTCACGGAACAAACCGATTGTTTCAAAAGTGAGTACGAATGCTCCTTCTTCTTCTACCCCTCATTCTTAGAGTTGCCGTCTTGTCCCTGTAAGGCTATGCTTCATCAGAAATCTTCTCTTCCTGCTTCCGTGAAAGTGGTTGAGGAAATTTGTGTTACTTGTGGTGGTTTGCATCCTTACCACCAATGTCTTGCCATTGATGGCAACATTTTTCTAGAATATCGAGATAATATTCAAGGATATGTTTCAGCCGCCGCAATAAACTATAATCAGGGAAATACCGGGTACCGTCCTCAGAGTGTAGCTAACCAAATTCGACCACCCGGTTTTGCTCAACCAAATGTGCAAAATAATCAAACCCGGTACAATCAAGGTTACAATCAAAACAGAGGAATTAATCAAGGAAATCCGAGTTATCAAGCTCCGATTCAGCAAACTCAAGTTGCTCCTTCGAATGAATTGTCAAATTACAAGAAGATAAATGATGCTAATATGAAAGCTATGCAAAATCAAATAAATAATGTGAAAAATGAATTGAGAAATGAAATGCAAACTTCAATACAAACTTCAATGTCAAATCAAACCAATGAGCTTAAGAATATGATGGCGGAGTTATTTCCAAATGAATACCGCTTTCTTCTTGGGTACGGGTTCACTTCTAGCAACATTCGTTGCTAACCGAGATGGTGACTTGAAAGCAATTCACACCTGAAGTGGGATTTCTTATGATGCCTCTTCCCAAGGTGGTGGAACGGGAACCCGAGGTGACAAAGGATACGGTGCAACCGAGTACCGAAAACATCCAACCTCCGGTAGTCCAAACTCAAGCTCCAATTGATGAGCCCGTTGTTGCTCCTAAGCCTAAACCGTCTATACCTTATCCTTCAAGAGCTAACAAACAGAAGCTCCGTGAAAAAGATGATAATCTAGCTTCGAAATTTGTTGAAATCTTTAGGGAATTACATTTCGAGCTCAGTTTCGCGGATGCTCTTCTACATATGCCGAAATTTGCTTCAATGTTTAAAAGTCTCCTTAATAACAAAGAAAAATTGTTTGACTTAGCTAAAACACCGGTGAATGAGAATTGTTCGGCGGTTATCCTAAAAAAGTTGCCCGAAAAACTTGGAGACCCCGGCAAGTTTCTTATTCCATGTGATTTTCCGGAGTTAGTTGAATGCTTAGCCTTGGCCGATCTTGGTGCAAGCATCAACTTGATGCCTCTTTCCATATGGAAGAAGCTCTCACTCCCCGAACTTACTCCTACTCAAATGATTCTTGAACTTGCAGACCGATCGACTACTAGTCCATCCGGTATTGCCGAAGATGTCTTTGTAAAAGTAGAAAAGTTCCATTTTCTGGCCGACTTCGTAGTCGTTGATTATGTTGTCGATCCTCGGGTTCCCTTAATTCTCGAGAGACCCTTTTTGAGGATGGCACGTGCTTTGATTGATGTTTACGGTGAAGAATTAACTCTCCGAGTTGATGATGAAGCCATAACCTTTAAAGTTGGTCAAACTTCGAGATACTCCTACAATGATGCTGTGTCGATTAATCGAATCGATGTCATCGACGTAGCTTGTAAGGAGTATGCTCAAGAAGTGCTCGGATTCTTAGATAGTTCTATGAGTGGCAATCCCATTCCATCTTTAGATTCGATCCTTTCTACTTCTTCCCCCTCTCTCACTCCTTTTGAGGAAGGTGACTTCATTTTGGATGAAATCGAAGCTTGTCTTACAAATGATTCAATTCCCCCGGGAATTGATGATGAAGACTTTGATTCGGAGGGAGACCTTCTTCTACTCAAGAAGTTATTAAACGATGATCCATCATCTCCTCTCCCTCTAAAAGAACTTCATGGTGAGGAACTTAAAATTGTAAAATCTTCTATTGATGATCCTCCGGAGCTTAAGCTTAAGGATTTACCTTCTTATCTTGAGTATGCATTTTTGGAGGGAACCGATAAACTACCCGTCATAATTGCTAAAAACTTAAAAGAAGATGAGAAGGTCTGACTTCTAAAGGTTTTAAAGTCACACAAGCGTGCCATCGCTTGGAAAATCTCTGATATTAAGGGCATTGACCCTTAATTTTGTACTCACAAAATATTACTGGAGGATGACTCTAAACCGGCAATTCAACATCAAAGACGGGTTAACCTAAAAATTCATGAGGTTATCAAAAGGAAGTTATCAAACTCCCTGATACCGGATTGATTTACCCTATCTCCGATAGCCCGTGGGTTAGCCCAGTTCATTGTGTGCCTAAAAAGGGCGGTATAACTGTAATTGAAAATGAAGATAATGAGTTGATACCTACTCGATTAGTTACGGGATGGTAGGTATCCATTGACTACCAAAAGTTAAATGATGCCACTCGTAAAGATAATTTCCCGTTACCGTTTATGGACCAAATGCTTGAAAGACTCGCGGGAAACGAATACTATTGTTTTCTAGATGGTTTCTCGGGATATTTTTAGATTCCAATTGACCCCCAAGACCAAGAGAAGACTACCTTCACTTTCCCTTATGGGACGTTTGCCTACCGACGCATGCCTTTCTGCTTATGTAATACTCTAGGCACGTTCCAAAGGTGCATGATGACCATTTTCCACGACGTGATCGAGGAAACAATGGAGGTATTTATGGATGATTTCTTGGTCTTTCAGGATTCTTTCTCCTCATGCCTCTCCTATTTAGACAAAATGCTCAAACGGTGCAAAGACACTAATTTAGTTCTAAACTAGGAGAAATGGCATTTTATGGTAAAAGAAGGCATTATTCTAGGACATAAGATTTCAAAGTCAGGGATTAAGGTCGACAAAGCTAAAGTTGATGTTATAGCTAAACTCTCTCATTTGACTTCCGTTAAAGGTCGAGGAGTTCGTCGGTGAACTCGCTCCTATCGATCCAATTCCACCGGGAATTGTTGAAGCCGATTTTGATCCGAAAGAAGATATTCGTCTAATTGAAAAATTGTTGAATGATGATTCATCTCCGGAAGAACTTAATTCTGAGATTCCTGATGCTATTATCGAATCTTTCTCCCCATCTCCTATCCCCGTCGAGGATAGTGACTCTCTTATGGAGGAAATCGATATATTTCTTGCTCCGGATGACTCGATACCACCGGGTATTGAGAATGACGACTATGACTCGGAGGGGGACGTTCTTTTTCTTGAAGAATTACTTAACAATGATTTTATTTCCCTTCCTGAGTATGAATCATTTCACGTTGATTTTTATAATGTTCCATCATCTCCTCGTCCTCCGGAAAAACCTCCAGATGATGATGTTTACTTTGATATTGAGCCCGATACGGGAGTTTTGACTACAAAAGTGGTGGATAATATTTCTGATAATTCGACAAGAGAACTTTATGTTCATATGCCTAATGTTTTACCCACCCTTCCCACCCTTTCTCCAGTGATTGACACTTTGCTTCCATTTTCATCTGAAAATAAGGACAAAGTTTTCAATCCTGGTATTCTTGCTTCTAATGAGGAGAAATCTCCTCATCTTCCATCTCATCGGGGCTTTAAAGCTTTCCAGATCATTTATTTTTCTGAAAGCCCAATGATGATCTATGGAGAGGACATTCCTATCTTGGATGTTCTTTTTCTCCATTTCTATCATCCTTGACCAGCTCAAGTATGGGGATCGAGTCAAGCTTAGTGACTCATTAATAAAAAATAAGCGCTTCGTGGGTGGCAACCCATGCTTATCCTTTTAGTTTTATTTCTAATAAGTGTGACGTGAGGAGGTTCGCCTTTTCCTTTCTCGTGTTTTGTGGTTTGTGTTGTATGTCTAGGATTGCCCCTGATTATGAAGACTCTCGTGCTCATGGTTTTGTCCTTCGTTTACTCGAGCTTCAATCCTTAGCATGATTATGGGAATCTAATATCCTAAATCTTATCGACTAATGTTTATCTTTGAGCATACTTAATAAACGGCTTTAGATTTACGTAGAGACCCTTCTTAAAACATTGAGGACAATGTTTAGTTCTAGTATGGGGGGATCTATCGATTTGATTGAGCTTGCAGTCGTTCGTGTTGAGCTCAATCGAGCGTTTGACTTTCCTGCTGGGTAGAATAAGAATAAATTTTGACTCAATCGAGCGTGTTGAGCTCTTAGCTTTGTCCCTTAACCTTTAT
>BQNB010069504.1:0-33466 GCA_026074375.1 Tanacetum coccineum | reverse complement strand
TATAGTTATATGGGAACTCTCCCAGAGACTTTTCCTCAGTCAATTCTAGCAGGATATAACCAATATAAAGTTTTATTTAAACAAGACGGTATCCCTTCCTTTGAATACACTTTACAATTTTCTGCCACCTTCAAACTCCCATGGATCTTATCATTTACCCATAAAAAGAAGGAAGCTGAAGGTACTTCACCACCATTGTTAATCAGACAATTTAGTGCCAAGTGGTGGAAAGTTATTAAAGAAAGTCAAGCAGACAAATTAGCAATAGACAGATATCATAAGAGTCTTATGCCAAAAGTTACATCAGTTTCTCCAAGTTCATCAGGATCAGGAACGACAATGACTAATAAAGAAATTGCTCAACGAATCAAAGATTACTCAAATAATGAAGCCTTATTAGAGAAGTTTATAAATGAAATTAGGGGGTCTCCCACTCCAAGTGAAAACCTTTTTCAAGATGCACAAGATCCCTATGAAGACGAAGATTTTTTAAATATGTAAATAATAAAAAAGGTAATTATGTAAAAAGACAGCTTAGCATATTTCTAGAAGAATAGCTATTCAAGACGTAAGCAGTGACGACAGAAGACACTATGATTGAAGACAGAATTATTAAAGACAACTTTATAAAAGTTGATAATTGAAGACAGGTGTGCTACATTATTGAAGACTTTTGTGTACCACATTATTAAAGACTTATGACTGGCATTTGCCGGTTATCAAAAGAGGAAACACCGGTTCAGACTACTATAAAAGAAGTAGAAGTTGAGAAGAGAAGGCATCCTCCATTTTATGAAGAAAAAACCCTCACTACAACTATCCACAACCAGATGTTCCAAGACTTTAGAATTTCAAATAATTGTATCACCACTACCATTAGATCAGACGTTAAATCAGATTTCTACTCAAGATTGTAATACTTCAGATTCCATTTGTATTAAAGATTTTAAAGGTATAAATTTATAACAGATTTCTAAATTCAGTCTTTCATTTATGAATTTCTTAAACTTTTTATTAATCATTACGAATTTGATTTTTATAGCAGAAGTAATGATTTATATGATTTATTGTACTATTCAAATAGAACTTATAGAATTAGTTATTATATATAATCGAAAACATTAATTTCAATTTAGTTACCAGTGATCCTGTCCCTATTGGTATCAGAGCCATTTTAAGGAAAAGTTAATAAATTTGATATCTTACAAATTAATGAATTATCTTGTTAATATTATGCTAAATCAATGGATAAGTTTTATATTACATGAATAATATGACTGCGTTGGTAAGTCCTGTCGATCACATCCGTTGGATTAGCCGCAGAAGAGCGTAAGACGGCCGGACCCGGAAGATATGGGGATGTTCCCGTAGAATTATTTATTTAGGTAATCATAAAACTTTATTCAATTGATTTTACATAATATTAATATAAATAAACATATGTTTAATCCTTCTTGATTAATATAACTAATAATTTCTCCATAAGCTAATTCTTTATATGGAACTTGTCCTTTATAATGATCTGATAATTTACTTTTTATTCTTTCAGCAAATATCTTAGGTAATCCTGCAATAAATCTTTCTTTCCAATAAGCTTCTCTACAATCTGATCTAGTTGTTACTTTGGTTATAAATAATATATATATATATATATATAAGAATATATATAATATATATATATATAATTATATATAAATATAAATTAAGATATGGGGATGTTCCCGTAGAATTATTATTCATGTAATATAAAACTTATCCATTGATTTAGCATAATATTAACAAGATAATTCATTAATTTGTAAGATATCAAATTTAAAAAACTTAACTACAACTCTAGCATCATTTGTGGGGAGCGTCTTGGCTTCAACCCATTTTGAAAGATAATCAAAAGCTACGAGGATGTATTTATTTCCTCTTGAAGATGGAAATGGTCCCATAAAGTCTATGCCCCAGACATCAAAGATTTTACACACTTGGATGGAATTTTGTGGCATCTCATCTCGTTGTGAAATTTTTCCCTGACGCTGGCATGAGTCACAGTTTTTGACTAACTCATGGGCATCTTTGTAGATTGTGGGCCAATAGAAACCGGCATCAAATACTTTCCGAGCGGTGAGATTGGCACTATGATGGCCCCCGGTGGGTCCTTTATGACAAGCTTTGAGAATATCAGTAGCTTCTTGCCCATGCACACACCGTCGAATGATTTGATCCGCACAAGTTTGAAAAAGATAGGGATCGTCCCAGAAATAATGTTTGACATCCTTAAAAAACTTCCTTTTTTGTTGAGTTGACATTCCTTTAATGATAAAATTCCCCGCATGGAAATTTGCATAGTCAGATAAAAAATATTGTTTGAAGCTTAACCAATCCGCGAAGTTGTGGATATGCTCTACTTAACAAAGAAATCATTTTCAACTATGACAAAAGCAACCACTTTCTGAAGTTAGCAAGGACACCAAGACAACTTGAATAATATGACAAATTTTAAGAACATAAGATTCTTAAAGTTACACTTAGCTATAATACCAACAACCATTACAACAATCAGTTGTCTCATTGCAACTCCTAACCATCTTCTCCGGATATTATTAGTTTACCCTATATAATTGGAAAATTAGATTCATAACTCAATTTTTTACCAAACAGCCTAAATTGTAAGTTTAACTCTTGATCTCAGTACGTCACATTAACATTCCTAAAGGGGAATCCAAATACCCTTATCAAAACAATTACTATAGAACGGACACAAACATAGCACATACATTGCCTTCAATTTTATACTTATCGTTATTACTTATGTCCACTAAGTGGGTGTTTAGATTAGCTTATTTTTAGGGCTTATGGGCCAACCGAAGATTTAGAAAACCAAAACGCTCATTTCTAATGTCTTATGAGCTAAGGTCATGACTTATCTAAGGTCATTAGGGATACGCTCACAAGCAACTGAAAATGAGCTTACTGGAAACACATTCCTCTATTAGGTATAAATTATATGGGTAAAAAATTTCCAGCCATTACCACTATTACCTGTTGCAGAAGTTCGCGTCGACTCAACAATTCTTGCAGCTCTCTCTTTAGCTTCCTCTTAAGTTCGTGCTGACTCAACAACTTGACTGTTGCAAGTTTAAATAGATCTATATCAGTTCTCATGTTAGATACAATTTGAAAATTCTACTGATTCATGGCTATGCCCTGGCCTACCTTAGGTAAAAGTTATTTTGAACGATTTCATACTTTCTGAAACAAATATGCACAACATTTTTACCTTAAAAAAGGCATTTTCCCACTCCGAATACGTTGTAATCTTCAGTAGCCTATATTACCATGTTCTGATAAAAACATCAGTGAGAATCATAAAGATTCTAATAAAGTTCATAGAGGTCAGGGTTACTACCTTTTCGAATATATTTTTGCTCTAAAGTCTTTGCATCCCATTCTGAAACTTCTAACTTTGTGTATAACACCCCGTGTTTTAGGGTCATTGACGACGTCAATAAATTCACAAGTTATTTTTAGTATTGTACGCATTTGCTTTTAAATTTTAATAGTTAAGTTAAATCGCGTAAGTTAAAAAAATTATCGTTTAGCGTAATCGGACACCAAACGAATTAAAGTTTTCATCAAGCAAGCAATATATTATTTTTATGAAAGTAATAATTAACTTTTTATATTTTATTTTTATTGGTTGCGTAAGACGTTTACGTTTCGCAATTAAATACGTTTAAGCATACCCGGAAATCACTTATACACATTTTTAAAACCCTAGATATTTATTAGATATTTATCTAAAATATCTTTTAGATATTTCCTTAACCTTACCCTAGTTAGACTTAACTAGGGATCCTTAACCATGGTTAGCTCCTATATAAGGACTTAACTAGCAAGATAAACACACATAACACATTCCTAAGGTGTAAATCAAAACAATCTCTCCCATTTTACTCTTGATAGGCCACGGCTCAAAAACACCCCTTTACACAATCCATACAAATTTTTCTACCAATTATACAAACATACACACATCATTCCTAAGACCTTCTAAGGTGTTTGCAAGCATTGGTTAACCATTTACAAGTGTTGAAGCAAAGAATGGAAGATTAGGGTTTCAAACCTAATCTAGGGTTTTCATACTTGCAAGCTTGGATTTGTGATCCAAACAAGGGTTTGGATTGTGTTGGTCATCATACTACATATCATTAAGGTTATCTAAGACTCTTTATGTATTCATACTTATGATTTTATGTGTTCATATGTTTTATTTAGCTAAATCACCATTTAGGGTTTCTTTAATGGGTTTTGATTAAAAGTGAGATTAGAACACTTGTTATCTTGAACTCTTGGACAAAACATGACCTAATGGACCTAATATATGTAAGACATAAGATATTAAGGGTTCTAATGGATTTGTAACAAAGTGGTAAAGCTAAAAAGTTCTAAAAACAAGTTTTAAACACTTTTTGAGAAATTTATCTTAGGGGGCTGTTTGTATTCGAAAAATTACATATGTATTTTATACTTTTATAAAATACTACATGTCACAAGGATCGAGGGGTCATAAAGAACTCGAAAAACCGATTAATAACGAAGAAGATACGCTATTTACAAGTTTACGATAGTTAATACTTTTATAAAACTATTTTTATAAAAGTTACTATTCATGGCAGAAACTTATACTTTGTAAAACATAAATAATATGATAAAACTTTTAATTTCGAGATCGTGCTCGAAAGAATCGCTAAAAACGGAGCTATAACGAATAAGATACGACGTTTACGAGTTTTACGCTAATTAAAACGTAAAAACGAGTTTATAGCTGTGATGAACAGTAAAATCACTATTCACATCAGAATCATGAAAACCTAAAAATGTGATTTTATGATCACTCGTCTTACTACGAAAGCGTGGGCATAAGAAACGCGAGAAACGGACTAAAAACGACGAAGTTATGTCATTTTTGCTAAAAGGCGTAATTATAAACGTTTTTACCTTATAAATATGATTTCGCTAAAACGATTAGATGGTGATATAGCTATATAGATATATATGTGTTATTAGTTATCAAAGTGCTATATTACTAGGGAATTTCATAATGAGGCCTCTTCGGATGGCGTATTGACGAGTTGTTGGATTTACGATTTAAAGTATCCTAGCTCCTCGTACGTCATGTCATGACCTCTTAATTATGATAGCCCGAACGATAGTATGATGATAACTAAATAGGATTATATATGGTAGTTGTTAGACAACGTACTCGAGTACTCATACGACCTATATTGGATTAGGTTGCATTCGGCGATTATCGGACGCATTTTGCGTGATATACTTGATATTAGCTCACTCGAGGTGAGTTCATAACCCCACGTTTTACATGATTTGTTTTATAAGTTTTGGGGTGAGAACATGCTTGATTATAAATACATTTACTTGGTTGATTACAAATTGATTTATGCACTTCTTTACTTGTCATGCGATGAGATACAATACTTGGTTTACTTTTTGGACGTAAACACATACTTGACTTTTACTCGAATAATTACGGATTAGCTTAGGTTTCATGAACTGTAAATCACTTGGAGGGTGAGCGCGAATGTTATAAAATAGATCTATTGGGGATTGACAACCCCCGTTTGGGTGATTAGCTCTCACTAGTTCGAGATCGAACTAACGAACGTTATACCATGTCGGATATGAATGGATTGGTGTCTACATGACCAACAACTATATACTAATGAACATTTACCGTGCCTTGAATAAAGTGGCATACTTACAAGTCTACGTCGCAGTTTCCATGAACTTAGAGTAATCGTAATCATTTCTCTTACATACTTGAAACTAATTGGGATATTGTGCTCATTATAATATCTACTTGGAACATTTTGGGATATCGTGTTCATTACAATATATATACTTGAAACATTTTGGGATTTTATATAAGTAAACCTATATATGTAGGTTTATGCGTTGCAAGTCTTGTATGGGCAAAACTTATAACACAGTAAACCTATATATATAGTTTTGGGATTTACATTCATACTTACAAAAACCTATGAACTCACCAACTTTAATGTTGACACTTTTAAGCATGTTTTTCTCAGGTGAAATAGATGTATGACATACTTGATGTGCATTGGAGTCCAAATTTACAAGATTTCTTTTCAAACGACTCAGTTAGAAGTCGTTCTCTCCTGACTTGTGTAATGGGATCATGAAGTAACGCTCCCGGAAATACATTCCGCTGCGACCTAATTTTGGGGGTGTTACAGTCGACATCACCATAAGAAAGGTAGACAATCTTCTCTCTATGGATGAAGATGCCGATTGGCAAAATTACCTAAAGTATATCAACATTGATCTAAAGTTTGTTGAAGAGCAACGATTAAACTTGCTTTCTAAGTATAACAAAATGGTTTTTGAATTAAACTAGTGTAGAGATGAATTGCTAATTTTAAAACAAGCCAAGCTTGATGCTGTCACTTTTCAAATTCAAAACATTAAACTTACAAAGTTAAATCATACTCTTCAAGAACAACTCAAAGAGGAGAGAAAGATCAATGTAAAATGGCTAACTAGCCCGAAGAAAGTTAGTCAATGTATCAGTGAGCAAATCCCTCACTAAAAGAAAAAAAATCTCCTCATCTACATTGAATGAAAATGAAAATCTTTTCGTTCCTGCTTCCATAGGGTATGACCAAGAAATGGTTCCAAAAACCAAAGACTAGGTTGAGAGACTCAGCCCTAACAGTAAACTTCCAAACTTTAATACTGGAAGAATTCTAGTCCCTGAAAGTCAAGCTATCAATGAGTCTCATGAATCCACTAAAACTTTAAATACCCCTGAATCATCCAAAGATTCAGAAGCTGAGTCCCTTACTCCACTACCTCCCTTGAAAAATCTTCAGGGAGCTTCACCAAGCTTAGAGGTAACGCCATTGACCTTTCAACCCTGCTCTCTAAAAGAGAGACCAAGCTTAGGTAACTCTTAGAATTATTTATATAAGGATTATTTATATAGAATATAGAACATTTCTTTCGGCAATGTTTGGTATTATAAAGCTCGTCTTGAGCCTAAAACATTAAGCTATCGAATATGATATCTTACCATCACCCATTTATGCCATGAGCGCACATTCATATTGACCATACATCACTTCACAACACTCTATTTCGGAGCATGACTTTTGGGAAATAAACAAATTTTACATTTTGGGATTTTGAAGGAAATGGCACCAAAGAGAGCCACAAGGTCAACACCAGGTACAAAAAATCTTACCACCACAACTGTCACCAATGCCCAACTTCAGGCAATGATTGACCAAGGTGTTACTGCTGCACTGGTAGCACGAGATGCAAACAGAAATGGCGACGACAGCCATACTTCAGGAACGCCACCACGACCCGCTAGTCAGAAGAACACTCTCACCTCCCCACCGCACCAAACTTCACAAAACCCTCATGAACACGCTGCTCGTGAATGCACCTACCCGGGATTTCCTGAAGTGCAAACCCTTAAATTTTAAGGAAAGGGGGGATGTTGTCTAGGAATACTCTACTCAGTTGTGTTCGAAAAGATGGAGTCTGTCTTCAGTATAAGCAACTACACAGTAGCATGCCAAGTCAAATTTGCGACTTGTAAGCTGCATGGATTATTGGCACTCTATTGACGTGGGGGGGAACTCTTACGTTAAGACTACTACTCCGGAAGTTGCCCATGCAATGCCATGGAAAACGTTGAAGAAGATGATGACAGACAAGTACTGCCTGAGGGGTGAAATTAAGAAAATTGAGTTTGAAATGTTGAATCTGAAGGTGAAGGGTACGATTGTGGTACCTTATAACACATCGTTTCAAAGAACTGGCACTAATGTGCGATCGGATGTTTCCGGAAGAGTCGAACAAGGTTGAGAAATATGTCGGTGGCTTGCCCGACATGATCCATGGCAGTGTGATGGCAACTAAGTCGAAGACTATGCAAGATGCCATTGAGTTCGCCACCGAACTAATGGATAAGAAAATCAGCACTCTTGCTGAAAGACAAGCTGAGAACAAGAGGAAACTTTATAACAACAACCAAACTCAACAACAACTTTCCAAGCGGCAGAATGTGGCTCAAGCTTACGCCGCTGGGACTGGTGAAAGGAAGTAGTATGCTGGGACTCTTCCATTGTGCAACAAGTGCAAGTTTCATCACAATGGCTCGTGCATTGTAAAATGCGCAAACTGCAAGAGGGTCGGTCATTGATCCGTTCAAACTATACCTTAAAATATATATAATATAATGAAATATAAAATATATAGTAAGAATAGTCTAAAAGCAGAATCAATGATACCGAGAAGTAGTATAGAGCTTTCCCGGGTCGTTTATCCCCAACGAGGCTGGAATGGTAAATCGATACGATCGAAGATTTGAGTTTGAAGGAAGGAATTGGTTTGGGAAGTTGAAAAAGTCAAATTAGATAATAACGGACTAAAACGTTTAAGAAAAACCTAGAAATTACGAAATTAAACTAGAAAACGAAGGCCCGATCTCGAACAAAAGGTGGAGAAACCTAAAATCTTTAAAATACACCTACGAAGAGAAATTTTTGCTTTAAACTACTCTATGGACCAATAAGAAGAACGATAAAGACTAGACCGAAAACGTGAGTTCGTTTGACACAAAAAAGAGTCAAAAACTAAATCCCGTTACCCGGGACTTTCGTTCTTTAAAAGATGAAAAGTTATAAAAATGACCCTACGAAAATTTTTATATTTTTCCTACAAACTAGATGATAAAAGAAAATTTTCTAAAAAAGCAAAATATTTTTTTGATAATTTTTGTATTTATTATGAATTAAATAAACTTTTAACTAAATTAAATTATAAAAAATACTAAATGATTACTAAAAATTCTGAAAAATTTACAAAAAATACTTTACTCTATGAAGTTCCTACGAAAAATAAGAAACAAAA
Organism: Tanacetum coccineum; assembly: GCA_026074375.1. Lineage (NCBI taxonomy): Eukaryota > Viridiplantae > Streptophyta > Magnoliopsida > Asterales > Asteraceae > Tanacetum > Tanacetum coccineum. Next base: position 24,514 of record BQNB010069504.1, on the reverse strand, counting down.
ATAAGCTCAAGAAATAAGCCCGAAAATAAGCTTAACAGCTTTATAAGCTTATAAGTTACAAACACCCATAAATACCAAGTGCCTTGGGTCTTTAACGAAAAAGACCCAAGGGCGCAGTGGTAAGTATGTTAGTAAAAGGGGGTTTGTATCGAGAGGTCCCGGGTTCGAGTCTTGCTCACCCGGAGGCCTTTATCTTTCCCATTTTTTTATTTTTTCGAAAAGTTCTGGGTAGGAACAGACTTTCGTCACAGTTAATAGTTGTACAAAGTATAAAGTGTAAAGGTACGTGCTGGGCAAAATATAACAATTTACACTATAATAGAATCGGGTTACCCTACACTATGAAGAAAGTACAAATAGACCCTACGCTTAAGGCTTATTTTTGGCTTATTAAAATTTGAGAATCAGCAAAAACTTAAAACTACAAATCTATTAAGGAGCTTATACTAAGCAACATTAACAAAGACACTTTCTACTTTTGTCTACTTAATAAGCTAGAAAATAAGCACTTCAAACTCTGTCACAGAAACTAGGCTTTTAAGGGTTTTTTCACATTTTTGGCTTATAACTAGCTTATTTCCTAGGTGAAATGGAAAGAATAAGAAGCTCTAAGTAGGTTAAGATGTATATAAGGATATATAAACATAAAATTAGCTAGCTTTAATAAAAATAACAAGAAAATTTCTAATGAAAAGTGCAAGTTTCAGCTTAAAACTTATTTTAAGCTTTTCCCAATAAGCTAAACAGCTTATTCCTAATCTTTAAAAGGTGAAATTTTGCACATAAGCTAAGCTAATGATATAGAACTAACCTAGATAAAAGATTTTTCAAAATTACAACTAGAGATAAGAGATCACTAAGAAAATAAGACAAAAATCTATATGCTGCTGTACCACTTTTGCAGGGTAAAATAAGCTAGTCTAAGAGCTTAATACTGAAACTAAAGAGCTTATCTAGCTTCAGCTAATGGCGATAGAACTATTAGAGGCTTTAATTTCAAATTCTAATACTAAACTCTAATGCTAAAAAAAAATGGCTAGAAAAGTAGTGAGCTACAACAGTTTTAAAGAGTTAAAAACGGTTGTATTGCTGATTGCAATTGGCACACACTAAAGGCTGGCTAAACTCTTTTAGAAATGCATGCAATAACTCATTTCATGTATACAAAGGGGCATTGTCACAATATGAGCTCTAAAATTTCCAAAAGCCTCTTAAATCTAGATACTTAAATCTTCAGGCTTTGCCCTGGTGCTAGATAGGGAATTTTTATGCATTTAAAACTTTAACATTCTACAAACTATATTCCTAATACCTTATCTAAAACTTGTTAACATGTTCTACCTCAAAACTAATTAAGTAAAAGGATTTGACGGATCACTTTGATTTAGAAGTCAAATACACTTAGATCCAAACACTCCTTAACTTTGACTGTCCCAAAATATTTGTACTTAAAAGCTAATCTAAAACCTATAACAGCTGAAACCTTATATCTACTTCTACTATATCTAACCTATCTGAACTATTTAAGCTCTTAAATGCCTAGCTTATGAGTAGGATTAAGCTACTTTGTCACCTAGACCTATAAGACTAATAACATAACTTATCAACTAAAATGTACCTTAATGAAACTAACTAACACAGCTTTAAAGAGATTATGACCCTAAAACATTCTGAACATCATGAAGAGGATTAAGCACAAAGTAAAAAAAAATAAGCTACTTGTATTTAAGCTATATTGCTGCTAAGAAGAAATTTCAAGAAAGTGAGACCTGAAATTGTGTTGTCTCAGCCCTTAGCCACTCTTGTTGAGTGAGTGGCTCACAAAGCTTGAAACTTAATGGCACCTTGCCTCTAAACCCGAGCTTAAAAGCTCAATAAGCTTCCAAGAGCTTATTAACCCTTGTAGGTTCCAAACTTGCTCAATTTAAATCCAATGAAAAACTTATTATAACAAATGTGCTGAAAACAGTCCTTAAGAGCTTTTAACAAGTTTTAAACGGAATTTGAGCTTATTACAAGAATAAGCTCTAATGAGCTTATTTAGTAAAAACGGCTTATTGATGACAACAAAGAACAAAGAAATTTGTAAACTGAATTGCTATTACTCAAAACAATGAAGTACAAGCTGAAATCACCAAGGTACAAGTATTAAAGCTGAATTTTAAAAACTTAAAGGAAAATACTTGAAAATTAAAGAAAAATTACAAAACTGAAAATAAAAACTAACTACTTACTGCCTAAAGCTTCTGTCTTCTTCTTTTTATAGCCGAGTCTTCAAACCCATGTGTTTGTTGTGTTAGTTTGGTGAGAGCAAAACCAAAACTCATCTAAACCGTCCATTAGGCTTTTTGGGAGATGGGGGATTGCCAAATAGGATTAGGTTTTTTAGTGGAGGAGGAGGGAGGTGTTTGTTCATGGGGTTTTTGAGGTGCAGGGTAAAAAGGGTGAAGTTAAACCCGTGAGTGGGTTTTTGTGTTTTAAAAATGGCGGGAAAAAAGGTTGTACGGGGGTTGGGGATGACAGGGTAATAGTTTGGGATTTTGGCAAATTTGGTCCCTCATGGTTATAGGTGTTATTGCACAATACGTCCTTATGGTTATATAACTTTGGGGACTTGGCAAAACAAGTCCCCAAGAGTTATATAACTCTTTGCAAGGTTCGTCCTTGGTGTATACAAGTTTGGGGTGTTGGCAGAACTGCCCCCCCACTTGTTACTTTGAGTGAATTGCAAAATCGGCCCTTGTCTTCTTTTTTCTCTTTTCTTTATAAATATAGTTTAATGGGTTTGGCAATTAACCCTTAATCTTATATTTCTTGATTTTGTTGATTTTATTGGCTTCGGGGTTGACTTGGGTGCCTTTGACCTTGACCAGTTGAATTGTCTATTGAAACTTTTTGGACTTGTATGACTTTTCGGCTTCGATTTGGCTTTGTCTTTCACAGTCTTTTCCCATTCGAGTTCGGTTTTGTCGTTTTGGCTTTGTTTTTCATCTTTTCTTGGATATCCGTTCCTGCACATACGATTAGCAAAACAATAGCATATATTTGGCAGTTTTAAATTCCGTTTTTTGGTTATTTTAGACTCGGTTTTTAAAGGTAAAAGGTATGTGTAATTAAGCACTACCAAAATCCCCCATTACGTATGGTATTGCCGTGTACTCACGCAATGCTATGAAGTTGCATTTTTCGTAAACTAAGAATCTCAATCTCTCGACTAATAACTTTGAAAAGGTGAGCACGTGTTCGTCAAGAGAAAAACTAATGAATCAAAAGCTTCGACATAGTCCGTTTTTACCACTTTTTATTTGTAACTAACTATTCCTTAATATTTTTGGATTTTTCTTTTTTCTTTTCTCGTACTACTGTTTGGACTTCCTTTTATTTTATCAACATTGGGATCATAGATTGAGAAACGAACCAATAGAATATTCTAAGGATGTTCCTGACGGTAAATTCATCTCCCGATTTTTCACTAGATCCAAACCAAGACAATTTAAACAAGATCATTTGTCAATATAAGTCTACTTGCTAAGCACTCATACTTATGACTTTGTGACTTTTAACTCCCAACATTGGTGTATGGTTTAAATGAGTGTACTATTTCACTCAACCATAGTCAAATACTATATTGTCCATAGTCGTGATTCAAAGATTGTATCATGACTCAAGCAACCAACTTATTAGGACCTTGTAACTTGATTTTAAAAGAACAAGATTTTAACTGTAGAATTTTTGCAAACTCTCATCATTATAATCATAAGTTCTTAAAGCTAGGAATGCGTTGCTTAGTTTGAACACCTACCTAGGCCTCGCTCCCTAGTAGGATATCACAACCAACGACCGATGTTCTTAGTTTGAAAACCCACCCCGTTGCTAGCGTAGTGGGAAATCACAACAACACCTTCTTCCTAATATGGCTAAGGATAAGTGTTTTAGTTTGAACCCTCACCTAGACCTCGCTTCCTGGTGAGATATCACAACACACCAAATCCCTAGAAGTAAAGATGTCTTAGTTTGAACCCCCACCTCGTGGTTAGCGGAGTGGGATATCACGACACATCCTTTACTTGCTCCATATAATCAAATGTATGCTTTATTGCAATAATTTCAATATTCTTGCATTTTGCATTCTACTTCATTTCTTGCTTCTTTGGCATTTTCTTTCGAATTAAAAGAACAGAAAAATCTCGCTTTGAAGAATCAAGTTACAAATTTGAAGCTTTTTCTAAAAACATCGATTGACTTAGTTAAACTGAATTGAGCACGTATGATTAGGTGAATTAGAAGCTAATGGGAGAAAAAGAACACAAGTTACTCATATAAGTTTTTGTTCAGCACATAAACTTATATTTAACTCTATCACTTCTTGTTCTTCACCTTATTAAAATTCGAAGCAATCGAATTCGTGAAAGCTTAGCCTACAAGCAGTAAGTTGAGGAACTAGCTAGGGCTCAACATGCCCGATCGAGTCAAAAATTATTCTCATTCTACCCATTAGGAAAGTCAAAACTGTGACAAAACACTTATTTTATTTTTGAAAATTTTAAAATTTTTTCATTTTTTTGGTATTTTTGCAAAAATTTTGTTGGTATTGAAAATGGGATTGCGTCTGATAACAACGACTGAGGCAAAAATCAAATCGAGATCCCCCCCCCATACTGAACTAAACATCGTTCCTCGATGTTCAGAAGGGGTTCCTACGTAAATTAAGGCCTTTTATGAAGTGTGCCAAAGATCTAAAACGTCAGTTACGATAGATTTGGATACTGGATCCCAAAATGGAAGCTGTGGATGTGTAAAAATCTTGTGGATACTGCAAGCACGAGAGTCTTCACAATCCGGGAAATCCTGGACATACAACCAAAGCTAACAAACCATGGACAAAAAATACGGTATGGAAAATGGAAAGCTTACTCACAACACAAAACACTTATTAGCATAAAGAAAGAAGATAGACTGGATAAGCATGGGTTGCCACCCACGAAGCGCCTTGTTTTTGTTAACCGAGTCACAAGCTCGACTCGACCCCGAATTCATTGGTCCATGGGGAAGCAAGTGGAAGATAAAATCATCATCGGACTTTCATTCAAGTGGTTTGGATAAACATTGAATTTCATGAAAGTTCCACTCCGATGAGATACATCCGGCATAAAAGAATGATACATTGAGATGCCGGGATCAAAAATGGTATCTTCATTCCTGGTGGAGAGAAGATATGGAGGGACAACGGGATACGTGAGAAAAGCAAGAAAGATCCATACAACATAAGCGAAGAGAGAAGATTGGTCATCCTCTAATGGTACATTCACATTAGTCGTAGACACATTCTTACGAATCCCGAGGTCAATATAATGTGAGTGAGTTCATCGGCGAACTCCTCATGATTAAAGTCACTCCTATCGGCAGGAGGAAAATGATCATTCGAAAGATCAAAGATAAACGAATCATATTGAGAAAAATTAACATGAGTAGTGGTACTGCCACTACTCCTTTCTTTAAAATGATCGTTATCAACATAGAAAGCTTTATAATCAGGACGAGATGACTCAGAATGAGTAGTGGGACTGCCACTACTAATCTCTTCTAGATTAAAGCGGAAAGTTTCAGATTCGGGAATAGAATTATCAAAGGTGTTAGTCTCCTCCAAGAAAAGATTAGGAAATGTGGAGGTAGACTTGATCACAACTTCGGAAGATGGAGTAGGATTATCTCTTAATGAATCGATCTTAGCAATAAGAAGATTGACATTCAACAATTTTTCACGAAGGATATCGTCTTTGATTGTTAAAAGAATGTCATCATTAATCCTTCCAACTTCCGGATCAACAATCTCCACCACCTCTAAGCTGACGATCTCAACATCGGGAGGTGATGCATCGACATAATCGATATCCTCACCGTAGGAAGAATCGTCATCACTTGAAGAATTATCATCGTCCGAATTGACAACAATCTCAGAATGTTCATTGAGAGTATTAAGAGGGGTGGTATTTTCACAAAGATGCACATCACACATTTTGTCGGGAATCGGAGAATAACCCTCGGACTCACTTGGGAATGGGACAAGGTCCTCAACGACTGACGTTAATGAATTCGTCTGATTCCGTTTCCGGAATAGTGTCAAGATCTCGTCCACCCCTTACGTAGAGATATTCGGGTTCCGCGATTAGGTAAAACGGTGTGATTGCAATGGATCGCGTCGTCGTCATCATCGTAGCAAATGGAAATCTTCCAAGCGATCTTTAGCCGCTTGTTTCTTTCGCAATTACGCTTTTCTCTTCTTCCTTTTAGTAATAAACTTGATCAACCAAATCAACGTACGGTTGCCATTTTTCATAAGCTTATTATGAGAATTGAGAAAGCTCATTTTGTGAATTGAAGATTGGATGATTAGACGGTATATTGCGGGGTTGAACTTGGTCAAAACCAAAAAGGAATTTGAATCAAAAGCAAAATTTTGCTCATATAATAGTCTTCATTCATTGGTTGACATTGGAAGGTTTCATAGGACCCCCCGCATTTTCACAACCAAAGATATTAGTTTGTTGAAAACTCGGTGAAGTTTGTGGAAAATAATCCAAAGTTTTGATGAAACACAGGTCCTGATTGTAGACAAACGGGACTTGAGGTGGACAATCGTAACCGTAATGAGAATCGTTCCCACATAACTCACGAGAGTATGTTGACGTAATTGTGGTTGTTGAGGGAGGTTTTTGCAACACTTGTAGAATCGTTAGACAAGTCATTGAGTTAAATATTGATTGTGTTTCCATTTCCCACTTTACATAAAAACAAACCCAATCGTATTCATTACAACCACATTTTTTATGTGGTTATGGGTTTTGGGCCCAAAATGTACCCAGAAGACATTGTGTTAGCAACTTTGCAAGTTTTGTAGGGGCTCACTAATGGTTTGAGTGTTGCATGGCTCCGGATTAGAGATAATCGGAACTTTTCCGGAGGCAATTATAACCAAAATGAAGCACCTTTCCCACAATACTTTACACGTGCATTGTCGATAAAAGATTCCATCTAACGAATACCGCACTCGTGACAACAATGGTCAATGTGTAGAGGACTTGGTGAGGAATTTTCACCGGGGTCCTGATTAACAACGATTGGCTCGTCGATGGAGCGATTAACGGAAACGTTGTATTGTCTATGGATGACTTGGAAGTGTCTTGAAGTCTTGAAGGACTTCCTCGAAATGTCTTTTGTATAGGAGCACATCTTATGACAATGAAAACCATGAATTGGGTCCCCCACAATTGAGATATAGATTTTTCATTTTAAAGATAGGTATGAGATGAGTCGGGTATTGGCACAAGAATCATGTCTTCCAAGACACCTTTGCCGAGACACAACCACAGTTTGTGAAGGTGTACAAACTTCCACAAGACGAGCATTCTTTAATCGCGTAAATTGGATTCAACGATCATCAATGACTCATAAGAATTAAACATGACGATGGGGAAAAAAAAGAATTAATTGATAACAAGAAAAAGAAGATTATTTGTGGTTTTTCCATTAATTTCACAATTTAGTTTTAACGGATACAAAATGATCAGATCAACATAAACAAATAAACTACTGACTTCACTGTAACTCTAGTCAAAAGATAAACGCACAGGTGAGCGATGAGGAGTAGGAATAGCCGAACTTATTTCTCCTTATCGGGTCGTAGTTCCTAAGGAACAACGCCTCCATCAAACCCACTTTTATAGTTTGTTTAGCTATTCAAGTGATCCTGACGTCGTAAGAGACACAAAAGGCAAGTTTATAAATCTTTTGTTCGAGTTGGAACCAACCAAGTTTTCACCGAACTTATATGATAATACCTCGCAGTTTTGGGGAAAAGATTATTATATTTTGGTATTTTACCAATTTGTGAATTTTATTTCTTTTTTTATGGACAATGTTTTTATATTTTTGGTTTTTCTTTGGTTTTTTTATTTGATAATTATACTAATAAAAGAAAATAAAAAATATTTTTGTACTTTTTTATGTTTTTATAAAATAAAAGAAAATATTCACAGTTTCAAACACAAATGCTCAAACGTACGATAAACGCTTCACATCTCCCCGCAACGCGCCAAAAAAATTGATTAGGTGAGTTCAACACTGTAAAATATATATAATAAAATAATAAAAATAAATATAATATATAAGTATAAAAATCAACAATCAATAAAACCTAAAATATCCCCAACAGGCAGGACTGGAAAATACGATAAGATCACAGTCGAAGATTTTGAGTTTGAATGAAGGAATTGATCTGGAGATTGAAAAAGTCAATTTTAAAGCAATAACAAACTAAAACGTTTAAGTAAAACCTAGAAATTACGGAAATTAAAAAATAAACTGAAAAACGAAGCACGAATCCCGAACAAAGGGGAAAAACCTAAATTCTTTTAAAAATAACCCTACGAAGAATTTTCCACTTCTAAACAACTCTAGGGATCAAATAAGCAAAGAATGAAAAAGACTAACCAGGAAAACCGAGTTCGTTTGACCCAAAAACGAGTCAAGAACAAAACACTAACGCACACCGGACCAGCTTTAAAACAGTAAAAAGTTAAAAATGACCCAAACGAAAATTTTTATTATTCTTTCCACAACAAATCTAATGACAAAAGAAAAATTTTCTAAAAAAGCAAATAATTTTACTAGATATTTTTGTATTTTTATGACAATTAATAAACCTTTTACCGAAATTAAAATTCATAAAAAATATTAAAACGATTTAGGAAAAATTACTCAAAAAATTTTCTCTAAAAATTCCTTTACACTAAAAGGGGACCCTACGAAAAATAAGAAAATAAAAAATTAATAGCTTAACAAACAACAAGCCTGAAAATAAAGGCTTAGACACCTTATATATGCTTATATTTGAGACTCAAAACCACTTAAATACCAAGCCCCTATGAGTCACATACCGAAAAAGACCCAAGGGCGTAGTGGTAGAGTGTGCGTGTGAGTAAAAGGTGGATATAGTAATCGGAGCAGGGTCCCAGGTTCGAGTCTTGCATACCCGAGCCTCTTGTCTTTCCCACCTTTTTTTAATTTTATGAAAACTCTAGGGTTAGAAAGCGTGTAAAGAAACCACAAAGTAAAGGGTAGGCCAGCAAACATTTGGAAATTTACAACTACTTATGAAACACGGGACCCTTTAACTATTTGACAGAAAACACAAAACAGACCCTAAAAACCACCGACTTATGTGCTTAAATTTGGCGTTATATTCTAAAAAGTGCTTTCAAAAAAAACTCAAAACTACAAAACTTGTAACTAGCTAATATCTAATCAACTTTAACTAAGGTGCACATTTTGCAACTTTTGACAAAAGAAATAAGCAAGAACAAAAGCCCTTAAGATTCCTGTCACAGAAAGTTGTGGTTTCAAGACTTTGTTCACATATGACTTATATTTTAGCTTATTTTTCAGGTCAAAGTCAAAAACATAAATCGAAGCTATTTGAAGCTTAAGATGTGTGTCACCAGGGAAATATACTTAAGAAAGAATAAGCTAAAGTAAACAAATTTTAAGAGAGAAAATTAGCTGTTAAAAAGGCAAAATTCACTTTTACTAAAATTAAGACTAACCTAATAAACTAATCATCAGCTTATTACTAAACCTTAGAACCTGATAAACTTTTGAAATATAAGCGAAACAAAACAACACACAACACACATCGCAACCTTTATAATCTTTGAACAAACCTAATAAAAGCTTTAGTTTCAAATTACAACCTAGATTAATAAAATTACTTCATACTGCGAAATAAGACTACAGAAACACTCAAATGATGACTATACTACTTTTGCAACTTAATATAAGAATATTACGAATGAGCATCACAATAAATTTAAGTAACGAAATTTTGAAACTTAATGCGACTACTAAAAAAATTTGCTTACACCATAACAACCACAGAAAAAGATAAAACTAACACCAACCAAAAATACATAATTGACCAAACACACAAAAACTCTGACTTCTAACAAATGATACACTAAAACTCAACATAGAAAAACTTTATTAACAACAAGCTCGCAGAACACTTGAAGCTCTAGATGTACTTTTGACCACACACAAAACTTTAGTGCCTCTTACTTTGAGAATGACAACACTCTTTAAACCTACTTATACGCAAAGTTTTAACTAAACATGAATTCAAACAATTTGACAAACAACAAACGAAATGCTTTTAAAACTTTAATAATAAAAACTAATTACACAAAACTAGTCCTGGTGCAGGACTTGACTTTTTGCGAACTAAAAAATCTACGACAAACCTACAAACAAACTTTCAACACACGTTTAAAACTTGCGTAATAAAAACAACTCACATAACACGACATGAAGGAAGAATATTGACTAAGTGAAATTGCGACTTTAGACGTCAAAAGACTAAAACCAAACACTCCATCCCTAATTGCAAACGACTAGCATAAACAATAGTGGACTTAAAAGCTAGTTTAAAACACAAAACAGGCTTAAGCCTTTAATATCCACTTTTTCACTTGAAATTAACACTACATAAAAGCTTTTTTCAAACACAATGCGCTTAGCTATATGAAAAAAATTTAGACAAAGAAGCTAGTTCTACATCTACACAAAGCTATGAACACTACACTATGACAGTCACATTGTGAAGATTAGGTGAAGCTAGATGAAATCCTAGCTACAAATAAATATAAAAAAAAAACAAATGCATATTAAAACTAATTCAACACAATCTAAACAGGACATTAGGCCACAATATATAATATAATAAATATATAAACAAAAAACAAAGACAAATACAGGAAAATACATCTAATTTAGAGTTAAGATATACTAAGCTAAACTAAATTTTAAGAGTACAACCTGAAATTGTCTGAATCTTCTTCAACCTAGACCACCAAGGAGTAGAGTCTAGGATGATCCACAATGACATCCATTACACCATCAAAGACCCCGAGCTCATAACTCAATAAGCTAAGTAATGCTTATCTTACCTTGTTGCTTAAAAATCACCAAACATTGAAACCCAAAATCCTTAAGTAATCATTCTCAAATTAAGATACACCATTTGATGAAAATTAGTAAAGGAATGAATGAAAGAACAATATTTGACATGAACTTGAGCTTATAAACCAGTAATAAGCTCAAAACATGAGCTTATTTAGACTATTTGATGAAAACAACTCAAATTAAGACATCAAGTGGCGTCAACAAAAGCTTGTACAACTGAATGTTATAGGCTAAAATGCGATGAAGTACAACGCAATCAAAAACAAAGTAGAGTACAAAGTGCTATAAAAGCTAATACACGCTAAAAACTTTGAAAAAGAATAAGCTTAATTCAGACAAAATACCAACTAACTACACTGAAAAAGAAAACTCTACAACTCCTCTACTAAACTTCTCAACGTCATCTCTTTCTTTTATAGCTGCTTATGTGTTTGTTAGACAGAGAAAACAGCCCAACAGCAATCTAAGACGCTTCAATCTCATCACTCTTAGCCATGGACCATAACACATTCTGGGGGATCACGTGACTGATTCAATGCCAAATATGGATTAACATGGGTTTAAGTGTGAGGCAAAGGGGGAGAGGTTTGCTGACCAAGGGATATATTATTTGAGGTGTCAGGGAAACAAAGGGGTTTTTGGCACAACCCTGATGGGTTTTTTGGGTGTACGGAATTGCGGGAACAACCTTGTTGTAATAAACAAAGAGATGACCAGGTTAAAGGTTTTCTATGGAAAATGGCAATTTTCTGACGTCCTTTATGGTGTTAGTTGTCATTTTTAGCGGCACACACACACAGTCCCTTGCACGTTAATGAACTTTTGGGTACTTGGCCAAAACAAGTCCCCCAGAGACGCGTTTATGTCCTATTGCATCACGCCTTGTTTAGGTACTAGTTAAAAGAGTTGCAAGCTATGAGCCCTTGCGGTAATAGCACATTTGCCATTTTAGAGCATTTCTTCGGCCACCTTGACTTTTTCATTACCTCTATTTCTCTTATAAATATAAGTTTAGGCGAGGGTACTGGCAATTATCAACCCTTAAACTATATTTCTACACTTTTGACATTATCGGCTTCGCTGGTCATGAACTTGGGTTGAAAGATAAACATAAAAAGAAAAAAGAAGGAAAATAAAAAAAATAAAAAAAATAATAAGAAATTCCATGTATAAAGAAGAATAAAAAAAAAACAACTAACATAAATGTATAAAAAAAAGAAAGAAAAAAATAAAAAAAAGTATCAAAAAAAATGAAAAAAAACATAAAAAAAACTAAGTAAAAATACCTTGTAGACTGCGCCTGTTTCTTGAGAGTCCTTTCTGCATGAGGCTCGTAGCTTTAAGATGAGTAAAGATCTGAACATAAGGTGTAGGTGGAGATAATCCATGTCCTGTTTGACATTATCACATACTTACCCAATAGGCTGGAAGATTGTTGACAAATTTAGTGTTTCATTTGATGAGTAGGGAATCGAGCTGAGTAATCTTCATGTCATTCCACAAGCTTATGGAAACGCAAACAAAGTATCATGAATGACTTCGTTCCAATGGCACAAAGCGTTCATACACATCAAACAGATCTTCCATCCTTTGTTGAAAGAGTCCTACCTGATCCTTGCATAAGCATCCTCTACATTATCCCAAATCTCTTGCAGCGCTTTGTTAGAATTTATAGGAAGTTGAAGAAGTGTCTCCTGGGAAGACCTTGACTAAGAATGATTTTCAGCTTGAGTATCAGCCATCACAAGTTGTTTTCCCCTCCTCATTGATTCTGAATCAAGTTTCTACCTTGGTGCGGGCAGATAGTAGAATCAGAAGGTGAAGGATGATCAGTGACCATCGGGTAAGGTGAATGTCCCATTCTGGAAGATTTCCATAATCAGCTGCCATTGGGTTTGCCTTCGAATATACCTGAGTATACGTATCTTCCATGATTCCTTAATCATTATACGAACCAACATTGGTGGAAACAGAGTATCGTTACCTGCGCATTTGTTTCTCATTGGTTGCCAATTGAATATAAGTTGGTTATGTAATGATCTGATCGCACGTGATTTGTTGAATTATTTGATTTGTGGTTTTATGTTTTTGTAGTTGTTTTGATATATTGTTTGGGTGCAAAAAAACTCTTAACTAGTTCTATTCTAAAAGACTTTGCTCGTTCGGTTCACAGAAAGTCAACTCGTTCGATCCTCGAGAGAACAAGCTCGTTCGATCCTCCTCGTTCGAACCCTTTGTTCGATGGTTTTGTTCGATCTTCTTGTTCGCTCCGTAGTTCGCTCCTTAGTTCGATCCACCTAGTTCGATACTTCTAAGAATAAACTCGTTCGATCTTCCTAGTTCGCTCCTCTTGTTCGATCCAACCTCTTTTTCACTCGTTCGATTCACAACGAATACTAAACTCGTTCGATCCTTAAACACAAAAATCGACCTTCTTTTCTTTTCTTTAAATAACACGAAACAAAAGAAAAAAAATCACTAGATGTTTTTAAACACAAAAGAGATGGTTTTTATGATATCAATGTAAACACAAACCATCTATGAACCAAAAAACAAAACAAACAATTAATCAAAAAAAAATTCCGAAAAACCCTTTTTATTTTTTGAAAATCAAAACTAAAAAAAACACAAAACCAAATCAATCCATCAATCTTGTAGGCTCTGATACCAATTGTAGGATCCCTAGATCATTTCATAGATTAATCACAAGATCAATAGCACAAAAGATTAAACATTAAAGAACTTTTATTGAAAGAAACAAGAGTTGCTACAAACCCTTAAGATGAAAAATGAATAATGAGTTGTCTAACCTACTTTTGACTAAAACTAGGTGTAATTTATAAACCTAACCCAAGGATTTGGCTTAGAGGAAGGACCAGAGGGAATGGGGCGCTAGGGAGAAACTACGTCATAGGGAGACAAGGATAGAAGACTTAAGGAGTAGGGGAAAGGAAAGAAGGAAGAAGGGGTAGGAGATCAGATTAAGGGGAGGGCGGGGAAATAAAGGACTAGCGGCATAGAGGCAAAGAAGGGACGGGAGAATTAAGAAGGGGGAGATAGGGTTGAAGGAAGAGAGAGCAGCGAAGGGTGAGTTGTGTGGGATGAGGCGCAAGAAGGCGGGAAGGTGGAAGGAGTGAGAGGGGGTAATAAATAGAGGTCGCGGTTACCGGCGAAGAGGGGTCAGGCTAAGTGGCACAAACGGGAGAAGTAAAAGAGAGGCACGGGGAAGACTAAGGAGAGGGCGTGGAAGGGGAAAGGTGACGGGTAAGTATAGAGGGGGTGAGTGATGGAATATGAAGGGGCATTGGGAGGGAGAGAGCAAACCATTGGTGGGGATGGGGGTGGGAGAGAGGCTTTCTTTTTTGCAATTATACATCTTTGCCCTTATACATAAATAACATTAATTAATATTTCTTTCGAGCTAGACTTTTGTCTTGTATCTTCGAGTGACCGAAGCTTCTTTGTTCGGAAAAGAAAACTTGTCCTCATAACGGGAATTTATTCTCGGGCATGGTCTACTTTATGACTATGCAAAGGCTTGTGTTTACTTTGCAACACAACTCGTGCTTCCTATATACAAATTAATGTATGTGTTAGTGCATTTCTTTGTCAAAATAAGAGAAATCTTATTTTTATTAGTAAAAAGTTGTCTTCGCAATGAATCAGTGTTTTCAGTAATCACAAAAAGATTTTTCAAAGACAATTCAACCACTCAAACAATGACAACAACTCTTTAAATAAAAAACGGGTCATTATTTGAGGGGGAGAAATTTTCATCAAATAATCTTTTAAAACGGTCTTTCAAATTAAGTCACGAAATAAACGGATAAAGTTTTTAATAATGACGGATCACAATTTCAAGGGGAGTTAATTTATATTAACTATAAGAGCTTTAGATGTCATTTATTTCAAACTTTAGGGACTTATTTGCAATTTAAGACTCAGTTGATTCTTAAGGGATAGATTTAAGCTTATCAATTCTTCGAGCATGATCTCTAGTATATTTGCGTACTATGTTTTGCTGATTTCGATGTATCAAAACCAACAAGGGGGAAGGAATAGATATACAAGAAAGATAATGAGTACACGTGATAGAATTCATACCCTATTCTTATTTTAGGTCATTCCAGGAAGACAAATGTCATAACCGCAGAGAAAATTAGTGTTTAAACTTGTTACTTTCGGGTGCACTATTTCATCCACATGGGGGAAGAGATATCTTGTTATTTTTAGTATGCATCATTTGAGATACCAGGAGGATGTAAGATTTATTCTAAACGTGAGAAGATTGGTTACTGATTCAAGAAATGCTTCCTCAAATGGTTAATCACTAAGCTTATTTTTTAAAAAGAGTAGAATTAGTTAACAAAAGAGGTACACATAGGTTTGATAAGTATGATGATTCCTTAAGTTAGTCAGTATTCTGCAGAAAGAATTGAGTACATCTGGGACTTAGTTAACTTAGGTGTTTTCATTTCGACTACTTAGAGGGAATAATTGCGGCATCCATAACTTAGTTGACTTTGGTGTTTCAATTTATATCATCACTATCATGTAAGGAGACATTCGGACATTCGGGACTTAATTGAAATTGGTGTTACGATTTCGAATTAATTGTGTACTTCGGATATTTGGGCTTTATACACCAAGAGTGCTTGATGCGGCTTGCACATCTGCTTTGAATCTACTCAAGAAAGGATTGCTGATTTAGAAGAAAGCTAAGACAACTTCTTAAGAGAGACTACCGGGAAGACCTACGGACTGGGGGGCCGGGCGGGGGGGGCTGCTACAAAGAAACCATTACGATTCTATTCATATGATGTTTCATCCATTAGGTCAAACCTCATGCATAAATAATCTATGTATAATATAATTGTGTAGTGTAGACTTAAAAATTAGGCAATATTATATGTTTATGTATGAAGTTTCAACCAACTCTTCTTAGTAAATTTAAATTTTTTCAAATTAACATACTCAAACATCATATAATACCCTCATAATTTGAAGGGATCATTAATATGTTCTAATAATCAGCTTGTTAATAATCAGAACATTTTTCTCCCCGAATGCATATATATTTTAAATTAATTAATATCCAAAATATTAAAAGATGTAACATTTTTTATAAGGGGAGAAAATGTGATTAAAATATATGGCTAATAATGTGATTTTTAAGATCTCAAGTGTACGCTATCCCTATATGTGCTAAACTCTTTCGATTAATCGATGCACATATAAAGGGAGGGGGGGGGGGGGCAAATGGTTACGTGATTGGATGAAATGTGGAAGTACCAAAGACCGCCATTTAATTTACTGTATTGGAGTTATAAGAAGGTTAAGGTTAGGTATTCATTCCCATGATCTAGCCAGAACTGGAGGGATCTACCCAGGGATATTCCACTAGATAGTGTAGTAGTCCTTAGGTATGAAAAAAGGAGTAAAAGTGAGAATAAGGGAATAATGCCGACTGAGATAGAGCTAACACTGGAATAAACCCAATAAGGTGTTAGTTATGAAGTCTCGATAAGCATTGAAGGGGTTGAAGAATGAAAAAGAAATGTAAGGATAAATGGTGAAAAGAAAGAAGCCTTCCATACACTCAGGCAGGAAAACCGGGTCAATACATTTAATCTGTCGGAAAACACTAAGGTGTCTGTTTGTCTGACATGAAGGACAGTTCATGGACCCAGTGACGCTTTGCACAACCCTCCCTAGCCATCAAGGTCTATTAACCAGTTCTTGTTTCATCTTCTCACGTAAGATACACTCATTTCTATCGACCTTCTCACTTCGAGTTGGTTGATATTGAGAAGGTGGCAGTTTGCTCCAGCCTCCGATCACTAAAAACAAAGTGCACTATTGAGTCTAGAGCCAAAAGAGATCATCCATAAATCTCATTAAGACACTTGTCAAATCATGCTTGCTATGTCACACAATGTGAATAACAAGTTAACGTATTAAGAGTTCCAACGCATTATCTTGTAATTTTGCCGAACCATCCGAATGTTTCAATCTCTATTGAAGCTGAAATCCTACTTGAGCCAAATCAAACAATTTTTATTCATTATTTGTATTAACAATCTCCCTCTTTTTGATGATGACAAAATATAAACTCATTTTATGTAAAAATAAAGTTTTCCAGTTATTAATGAGTTTTGATCCATTTCTCCCCTTTTTTTCAAAGTCAAAAAGGATGATCGTCGAATTGTAGAGAGAAAGAAATCGACAATGCCAAGACTCCCCCTCGTTTGAGGCACAAAGGGATCGATTTTATGAGATTATTGCTACAAAAAAAGTGAGAAGTACAAGTGCAAGAATATATTCCCAACTAGTAGCAATATAGCAATTCATGCAAGTAAACCATACAGTAGTTTCATTCATTACTTAAGGAACTCATACAAGAAACATAGATTGCAAGCAATACTAGCGATAATAAGATAGATTCACACTTTAATGGTATGAATATGACAAGATAAAATAGATAAACATAACATAAGGACACATTGAAACATAAAGATAGACTAGTGGATTCTTGAAATTTAGGAGATGCCATTGGCAAAAAATAGGTTGGTTATTATTTAGAGGAATTAAGCATTCTAGAGTGCTCAATTATGGGAGGTTGTTATTGAGGAAGGAAATTGAGTGAAAGGACCAATGATGAGAGATTTGATATGATTAAGGTCATCTCTTAATATATCAAATAGACTTTGGGTTTCCAAGCAACAATGAAAAAACTCCGAATGAAAGTTTACATAGAGTAGCGGGAAAGACACGTGGTGAAGTTGGAGGTGAAGGATTAGTGGCTTCAATTGCTTGTTGGAGGTTAGTGTCAATGTGATTTAATAAGTGATGAAGTTTATTTAGATCATGCACAATTTGGTTTTAAGTTGAATTGTGTGGAGGTGAAGGAGATGACAAGGAATTGGTAGTGATGGGAGAGGTAGGTGGAGTCCTATTAGATGGAGGAGATGGTGGTGAGGGAGGAAGATTGTGACTTTGTCTCCAAGGTTCAAGAATATCCCTTCAGTGTTTTTGTGAGTAGTCACGAGAGGATTTACTAGAGGAGGACATGATAGTTACGAGGAGAAGTGAAGAATTTAGAAGAGAAGAAGTGATTATGTGTGAAGGGGATGAGTGAGATGGTGTTGTTAAATAGGGAATTTTAGGCAAAGCATGGTGTTTTGAGAAGGAACCATCTAAAAGGTGTTTGGTTTATTTTGGGAAAAAATAGCTGTGGCTTGAGTACATAGGGACAAGAATGCTGAAAAATAGGAAACAAGAAGAATTTCGTAACTCCTTCTATTGGCGGTCCCATAAATATATATTCGGGGGCCGCCGAATGTTTTTGGGGGCCGTTTTTTGGAGAGTTACGAAATTCTCCATATTTCCCTTGTTTTTCAGAATAACCCAAGAATAAGAAGGCTGGAGGAAAGGTTGTAGCATTTCCCATCTTTCAAGAATCACATATTCTAGCTAAAAAGAAAATGAATGCAATGGGGCTAGGTAGAAGCATATAACTCACATAAAAGTCCATGAAAAGTCATATAGCAAGCAACAACAATGATTAAGGGAAGTTATACATGTACTAGAATATATCATGATAATATCTAGTTTAATTCTATCGACAAGATAGTCCTAACAAGTAATCGTATTAACATCAAGTTTACGTGTGATGATTATGATGTGCACATCGAACATCTTCAGGAATTTCATCAGTTAAGGTATTATATAAAGGATTCATTTTTGTTGTATAAGAGATGGATTTATGATTATTTGGAGAAAATTCGGTTAGTTTGTCAAGAAATTTCAACAACAAGAGTCCGTATGGCAGGGTGCCATTGGATCTATGTTTGAAGTCATTTATTCAATTTAGGATGAAATGAGAGATATTAAAGGGTGTGGAGGAAGTAATGCAGAATAACATATATGCTTCACAAGCCGACAATAGATTTTTGTCAATATCAACGGTACATATGATGTTCTCACGAATGAGAAGATGTGCCATTTTGAGATAAAGACAAATCTCTTCGACGAAAAGATTGTATGGATCCTCAAGTGCAAACTTGAAATCATCGAGACGTTTCTTAGTTATATTGTATATGATTGAGGTTGGATGGGTTAATTTGGTATAGAGAGGATCTTTTGTTGGAGTAGTGTTGTGTTTGTTGATGGATTTTAGACACTATTCATTGTTATAAAAATAATGTCCTTTAAACGGAATGTTAAGTAGTGTTCTAAAATCCCAAAATGATGCACCAACTCGTTTTCCATTTATTTGAAACAATATGATCCAAAGACCACTTACTAGAGTGAGTTCAAACGTTTGATAAAATTCATGTATGAATTTTGGATATAAGTTCCCTTTTAAATGAAGGAGGGTTTGAAATCCAGTTTTGTTTAGGTTCTTTTCTAAGATACCTTTGGAATCAAATGTTTTATCAACAATTCTTCCTTCATGAATAGGTCGACAAGGTATTTTTAGATATGGTGATTTTTGAGAAGAGTTTGTGTGATTAGGAGGGTAAGATTTGTTTAAAGAAATATGAGTTTCTGTGTATTTGTGTTCATCTTGAGACATTCTTTTTCATCTATCATCCATAAAAGTGTTTTAGTATGTATCATTCATAATTTTCAATATACTTTAGACAAGTGTCTAGTGTGTGCCTACATGTAACATATGTGAAGTGATGATTAACTCGACCTAGAAATAAAAACCTAAGAGTTAACTCAAACGCTCCTTAATTTAATTTTTCTCATCAAAACATGTTAAAAAGTACATATGAAGTATGTATCTTGTCTTTTGTTCATGAGATCATTATGCATGTATGAAAAAACGTTTTTAGAGTTTATTAACAATGCATAAAAGCAATTTTATTGTGTTCATAATGTGAGTGATTTTGAAAATAAAATTAGAGTTTTAGGTTTAAAAATTATTTTTGACGAACACACTCCAATAATGCAAATCCTATATCTACGGGAAGCATATCAGTTGTACATTGTATTATAGTAGTCCTAATTGTACACAATTTCAATACAAATGAAAAATCCTTAATTTTATTTTTTGTGTTCATCATGAACCCTAGACACGAATTGAAAGAAAATAAAAGAAATGACTTACAATTGATGATGTTAATAATGTTAGGAATGATTGTAGGTGTTGATTTTATCTTCAATTTGAGTTTTAATGGTTGATTTTAAGGTTTTTGTATGTTTTTGTTGTGGTTCGTCAATAGTGGAAGAGAAGGGGGTGTTTGTTTTTGTGTTTTACAAAATGAAAGGGTGACAGACATATGGTCTCACTGGTGGCAGTCCCATATCGATATGGGGGCCGCCCGTTTTAATTCGAGGGCCGCTCGAGATATAGGGGTCGTCCTCAGCTGAGAAATTTGGACTGAAATTTGACAAAATTTTTACAAAGAGGAGTGACGTTTTAATTTGCATTTCACGAATTAAAAACAAAGTACTTCGGACGAAGTATTTAAGTTGTCACGACACGGAGTGGAACACGGACTAGAATCGAGACAGAAGAAAGAGAAGACGATTTATGGAATGTGTTCCATCATTCCTAAACCAAGACGTAGATAGTTAAACGATTCACGTTTAAGGGGTTTAGTAAGAATGTCAGCGATATTGTCAACGGACGGCACTTTTTCGATAGAGATATGTCCTTTTTGGACATTATCTCGAAGAAAGTGGTGACAAATTTCGATGTGTTTGGTTCGAGAGTGGTGACGGACGGCACTGGATATTTGCTAAGGTCAATCGCGCCTTTGTTGTCGCACAAAATTGGAAAGTCATCGAGTCGAACGTTGTAGTCGATAAGAGCTTGTTTCATCCATAATGCTTGTTGACATGCCTTTTTGACGCTTATGTATTCGGCTTCGTTAGTGGATATAGCAAGAGCGGTTTGTTTCTTCGAGAACCAAGATGTCAAACAACATCCCACGAACGTACAAATACCGCTAGTGCTCTTTTGATCCACATAATCTCCCGCATGACCAGAGTCGACATATACTACGGTTTCTATACCGGTCCCCTTAGGATACCATAATCCTAAATGCGTAGTGCCTTTAATGTATCAGAGGATACACTTAATCGCTTCAAGGTGAGAGGTTTTGGGATCCTCTTGGAAGCGGGCACAAAGGAAGACACTAAACATGATATCGGGCCTACTTGTCGTTAGGTATAATAAACTACCTATCATGCCTCGATACTTGGTATTATCTACCGACTCACACTCTTCGTCTTTCGTAAGTTTAGTATCAGAGGACATGAGGGTTTTCATTGGTTTAGAATCTTCTAAGCCAAATTTCTTAAGCATTTCTTTAATATATTTAGATTGATTAAAGAAGATACCATCTTCCATTTGTTTAATTTGTAATCCAAGGAAGAAGTTGAGTTCACCCATCATGCTCATCTCGAATTCGTCATGCATGATTTTGGCAAATTCATCACATATATATTGACAAGTCGAGCCGAATATAATGTCATCGACATATATTTGAACGATGACGAGGTTTGAACTTTTCTTCTTGGTAAAAAGTGTGTTATCTACCATTCCCATTTTGTATTCATGTTTAATAAGAAAAGCTTTTAATATATCATACCAAGCTTTGGGTGCTTGTTTAAGAACGTATAAAGCTTTCTTAAGTTTATTAACATGATCCGGTTTTTCGAAGTCAATGAATCCTGTAGGTTGTGCCACGTATACCTCCTCATTGATAAAACCATTCAGGAATGCACTTTTTACATCCATTTGGAATAGCTTAAAATCTAACGCACAAGCATAAGCTAATAGTATTCTAATAGACTTAAGTCTAGCAACTAGGGCATAAGTTTCATCATAACCGATGCCCTCTTGTTGATTATAGCCTTGAGCAACTAACCTAGCCTTATTTCGAGAAATAATATCGTTCTCGTCTAACTTATTTCTAAACACCCACTTAGTTCCTATGATTGTCATATTCTTAGGTTGTGGAACTAACTCCCAAACATTGTTAGCAATGAATTGATTTAATTCTTCTTGCATAGAGATTATCCAACTTTCATCCGTTAAGGATTCATTCACATTCTTAGGTTCTATAGTTGATATAAAACAAAAGAAGTTACTTTGATTTTAGGCTTGTGACCTAAGAGTTCTTTGGTTAAGGTTTCCTCTGACATTTTCTAATGGATGGTTCCTAGATTCCTTAATATTGACTATTGCGTCAATCTCTAAAGTTTCATCCTCAATGTCATTTTCTAAGATTTTCTTTTCAATAACCTTAATTGCTTCTTCTTCATCTAAGTCATCATCCACCAAAGGTGATGTCTTAGAGGGTGGAGGAGTTCATCGAATGTCACGTTAAGTGATTCTTTATTTTTCCTAGTGTGTTTATTAAGGATGATGTAGGCTTTACTATTTTGGGAGTAACCTAAAAAGACACATTCGTATGACTTTGGTTCAAACTTAGTGAGGTAGTCTTTAGTGTTTAAAATGAAGCACTTGCTTCCAAACACTCTAAAATAATTCAGAGTAGGTTTCCTACCTCTCAGGAGTTCATAAGGTATTTTTCCTATGATGGCTCTAATTAGGATTCGGTTGAGAATGTATGTTGAAGTATCTACGGCGTTGCACCAAAACTTTGAGGTAACTATTGTTCATTTAACATTGTTCTACTCATTTCTTGTAGTGTCCTATTTTTCCTTTCTACCACGCCATTTGATTGTTGAGTGCGTGGAGCCAAAAAGTTATGTGTAATACCATTGGCATTACAAAACTCTCTAAATTGCACTTCATTATCAAATTCTCTATCGTGGTCGGTTCTTATTGACACTATTGTGCATCCTAATTGGTTTTTAATTTTCTTACTAAATATTTCAAATTGATCAAAGGCTTTGGTTTTATCTTTAAGGAATCTAGTCCAAGTATACCTAGAGCAGTCATCTACAATGACTAAGGTGTAGCGGTTTCCTCTGTAATTTCGTACGGTGGATGGACCGAAGAGATCCATATGAAGGAGTTCTAAGCATCTAGTCATTGAGACTATTTTCTTAGCTTTGTGACTAGCGTGAGCTTGTTTTCCAATTTTGCAAGCATTTAGAAGTGTTGATCAAACTTAAGCTTAGGTAAGTTTTTAACTAATTCCTTAGATGCTAACGATTGAATGAGATGCATATTAGCGTGACCTAATCTTCTATACCACAACGTGAAGTTTTCATCAATCGTTGCAAGACAAATTTTGTCTTCTGGCTTATTTCCTAATTTCATCACATATAAGCCTTTCTTCCTAATACCTCTAAATATAACCTTACCATCCTTAGTGATTTCACTATCATGTTCATAAAAAGTTACTCTATACTTATTATCACATATTTGTCCTACACTTAGCAGGTTAAATCTTAACTTATTTACATGTTTTACATTATCTATCTTGAGAGAGTCATTCGATGCCAATGATGTTACCATGAAGATTACTACCAAAAATAACATTACCTCCGTTGTATGCCTTATAGCTTGAGAAGAGCTTTCAGTTACCCGTCATGTGTTTAGAGCATCCTCTATCCTTTATCCACTCATCAGGTTCCAAGTCGACTCTAAGGAATATCTATTTATATAAGACAATTACTCAAACATTTGGTCCCCAATATCTCATGGGTCCAAAGTTGTTAGTGTTAAACATCCCTTGCATTTGATGCAATTGTTTGGGATGTGGAAATGGAAGACACATTTCCTATGGCATGTAACTTTGACGTTGGAAATTGTTCCAAGTTACGGGAAAACCATGATGTTGGTTTTGTCGGACAACGTTCCTTTTTGGTTGCGGTGTCTTAGGACGAGGATAATTATTATTGACTCTTTTAGGTGGCGGAGTTTTTGATCTAAAGTTCGATTTTGAAAATCCAACTCCGGGTTTTAACGATGCTTGTAAAATCGTTTAACTTTATTATCACTAGCAACTAGAACTTTAACTTTGTTTACCATTATATGTTTTGGTCTAGGACCCAAAATAGATTTTTGAAAAGAAACAAATTTCTCAGAACTTGGTGAACAGACCGATGGTCCCATAATTTCTTTGGGGGCCGCCTTTGCTATATGAGGGTCGCCCTTATTTAAGGGACCTCCACCAGGGGACGTTTCTTTTTGAAATTTCACAAATTTTATTTCCTTAGTTCCACTAGTTGATGCTTCAAGTGAATTTAATCCCAAACCTAATTTATCTCCGGAGGGTTTTTTATTACTCAACATTTCATTTAAGCAATGTGTACTGATAAGTGTAAAATACACATATCCGTTTGTACATAAAATAACCCAATTAAACCCAAAACAAACCAAAAATGGCAAAAATATGCTTGTATTTGTGTTTTGTGTGTGCAGGTACGGATAAGTCAAAAATCACAAGAAAACAGTCAAAGAACAAGCAAGCACGGACACGAGAATCAGAAGAGTACAAAGCCGAAGCCAAGAATGTCAAGCCCCAGTCAAAGCCCAATCCAAAGCCCACTTTCCACTCATAAC